>CALNHX010001598.1:0-215923 GCA_940337035.1 Agriotes lineatus | reverse complement strand
GTCTGGGACGTTAGGGACAAATGGGACATTTAGGACGTCTGGGACGTTAGGGACATATGGAACATTTAGAAAGCCTGTGACATTAGGGACATATGGGACGTATGGGACATTTGGGACGCCTGGGACATTAGGGACATATGGGTCGTATGGGACATCTGGGACGTTTGGGACGTCTAAGACGTTAGGGACATATAGGACATCTAGGACGTCTGGGACGTTAGGGACATATGGGACATCTAGGACGTCTGGGACGTCTGGGACGTTAGGGACATACGGGACAGCTGAGACGTCTGGAACGTTAGGGACATATGGGACATTTAGGACGTCTGGGACGTCTGGGACGTTAGGGACATACGGGACGTTAGGGACATACGGGACAGCTGGGACGTTTGGAACGTTAGGGGCATATGGGAAATTTAGGATGTCTGGGACATTAGGGACATATGGAACATATGGGACATCTAGGACGTCTGGGACGTTAGGGACATGTGGGACATCTAAGGCGTCTGGGACGTTAAGGACATATGGGACATCTAGGACGTCTGGGACGTCTGGGACGGTAAGGACATACGGGACGTTAGGGACATACGGGACAGCTGAGACGTCTGGAACGTTAGGGACATATGGGACATTTAGGACGCCTGGGACATTAGGGACATATGGGACATATGGGCATCTGGGACACCTGGGACATTAGGGACATATGGGACATATGGGACATCTGAGACGTCTGGGACGTTAGGGACATATGGGACATCTAGGACGTCTGGGACGTTAAGGACATATGGAACATCTAGGACGCCTGAGACATTAGGGACAAATGGGACATACGAGACATTTGGGACGTCTGGGACGTTAAGGACATATGGGACGTCTAGGACGTCTGGGATGTTAGGGACATATGGGACATCTAGGACGTCTGGGACGTTAGGGACATATGAAACATCTAGGACGCCTGAGACATTCGAGACATATGGGACATTAAGGACGTCTGGGACGTCTGGGACGTTAGGGACATATGACATATCTGGGACGTCTGGAACGTTAAGGACATATGGGACCTTTAGGCCGTCTGGGACGTTAGGGACATGTGTGACATCTAGGACATCTGGGACGTTAAGGACATATGGGACATATGGGACATCTGGGCCGTCTGGGACGTTAGGGACATATGGGAAATCTAGGGCGTCTAGGACGTTAGGGACATATGAAACATCTAGGATGTTTGTCACGTATGGGACATTAGAGATGTCTGAGACGTCTGGGACGTTAGGGACATATGGGACATCTAGAACGTCTGGGACGTTTGGGACGTTAAAAACATACACGACATCTAGGCCGTCTGGGACGTTAGGGACATGTGTGACATCCAGGACGGTTGGGACGTTAGGGACATATGGAACATCTGGGATGTCTGGAAAGTTAGAGAAATATGGGACATCTAGGACGTCTGGGACGTCTGGGACGTTAGGGACATATGGGACATCTAGGACGGATGTGACGTTAGGGACATATGGGACATCTGGGACGTTAGTGACATATAGGACATCTAGGACGGTTGGGACGTTAGGGACATATGGGACATCTAGGACTGTTGGGACGTTAGGGACATATGGGACATCTGGGACGTCTGGGACGTTAAGGACATATAAGACATCTAGGACGTCTAGGACGTCTGGGACCGTAAAGACATATGGGGAATTTTGGACGTCTGGGACGTTAGGGTCATATGGATGATCTATAACGCTTGGGACATTAGGGACATATAGGACATATGAGACATCTGGGACGTCTGGGACGTTAGGGACATACGGGACAGCTGGGACGTCTGGGATGTTAGGGACATATGGGACATTTAGGACGTCTGAGACGTTAGGGACATATGAAACATCTAGGACGCCTGAGACATTCGAGACATATGGGACATTAAGGACATTTGGGACGTCTGGGACGTTAGGGACATATGGGACATCTAGGACGTCTGGGACGTTAAGGACATATGGGACGTCTAGGACGTCTGGGACGTTAGGGACATATGGGACATCTAGGACGCCTGGGACATTAGGGATCTTTGGGACATATGAGACATCTGGGACGTCTGGGACGTTAGGGACAGCTGGGACATCTGGGATGTTAGGGACATATAAGACATTTAGGACTTCTGGGACGTTAGGGACATATGGGACATTTAGGACGTCTGGGACGTTAGGGACATTTGGAACATGTAGGACGCTTGGGACATTAGGGACATATGGAACATTATTGACATCTGGGACGTTAGAAACATATGGGACATTTGAGACGTCTGGGACGTTAAGAACATATGGGACATCTAGGACGTCTGGGACGTCTGGGACGTTAAAGACATATGGGACATTTAGGACTCCTGGGACATTAGGGACATATGGAACATATGGGACATCTGGGACGCCTGGGACATTAGGGACATATGGAAAATATGGGACATCTGGGACGTCTGGGACGTAAGGGACATATGGGACATCTGGGACGTCTGCGCCGTTAAGGATATATGGGACATCTAGTACGTCTGGGACGTCTGGGACGTTAAGGACATATGGGACATCTAGAACGTCTGGGACGTCTGGGACGTTAAGGACATATGGGACATTTAGGATTCCTGGGACATTAGGGACATATGGAACATATGGGACATCTGGGACGCCTGGGACATTAGGGACATATGGAACATATGGGACAGCTGGGACATCTGGGATGTTAGGGACATATGGGACATTTAGGACGTCTGGGACGTTAGGGACATATGGGACATTTAAGACGTCTGGGACGTTAAGGACATATGTGACATCTAGGACGTCTGGGACGTCTGGGACGTTAAGGACATATGGGACATTTAGGACTCCTGGGACATTAGGGACATATGGAACTTATGGGACATTTAGGACGCCTGGGACATTAGGGACATATGGGACATATGGGACATTTGGGACGTCTGAGAAGTTAAGGACATATGGGACATCTAAGACGTTTGGGACGTCTGAGACGTTAAGGACAAATAGGACATTTAGGACGCCTGGGACATTAAGGACATATGGGACATATGGGAAATCTGGGACGCCCGGGACATTAGGGACATATGAAATATATGGGACATCTGGAACGTCTGTGACGTTAGGGACATATAGGACATCTAGGACGTCTGGGATGTCTGGGACGTTAAGGACATACGGGACAGCTGGGACGTCTGGGACGTTAAGGACATATGGGAAATTTAGGACGTTTGGGACGTTAGAGACATATGGGACATCTAGGACGTCTTGAACGTCTGGGACGTTAAGGACATATGGGACATTTAGGACGCCTGGGACATTAGGGACATATGGGACATATGGGACATCTGGGACGCCTGGGACGTTAGGCACATATGGGACATTTGGGACGTCTGGGACGTTAGAGACATATGGGACATCTAGGACGTCTTGGACGTCTGGGACGTTAAGGACATATGGGACATTTAGGACGCCTGGGACATTAGGGACATATGGGACATATGGGACATCTGGGACGCCTGGGACATATGGGACATATGGGACATATGGGACATCTGGGACGTCTGGGACGTTAGGGAAATATGGGACATCTGGGACGTCTGGGACATTAGGGACATATGGGACATCTAGGACGTCTTGGACGTCTGGGACGTTAAGGACATATGGGACATTTAGGACGTCTTAGACATTAGGGGCATATGGAACATATGGGACATCTGGGACGTCTGGGACGTTAGGCACATATGGGACATTTGGGACGTCTGGGACGTTAGGGACATATGGGACATTTAGGACGTCTGGGACGTTAGGGACATACGAAACAGCTGGGACGTCTGGGACGTTAGGGACATATGGGACATTTAGGACGACTGGGACGTTAGGGACATATGGAACATTTAGGAAGCCTGGGACATTAGGGACATATGGGACGTATAGGACATCTGGGGCGTCTGAGACGTTAGGGACATATGGGACATCTAGGCCGTCTGGGATGTCTGGGAAGTTAGGGACATACCGACAGCTGGGACGTCTGGGACGTTAGGGACAAATGGGACATTTAGGACGTCTGGGACGTTAGGGACATATGGAACATTTAGAAAGCCTGTGACATTAGGGACATATGGGACGTATGGGACATTTGGGACGCCTGGGACATTAGGGACATATGGGTCGTATGGGACATCTGGGACGTTTGGGACGTCTAAGACGTTAGGGACATATAGGACATCTAGGACGTCTGGGACGTTAGGGACATATGGGACGTATAGGACGTCTGGGACGTTAGGGACATATGGGACATCTAGGACGTCTGGGACGTTAAGGACATATGGGACGTCTAGGACGTCTGGGACGTTAGGGACATATGGGACATCTAGGACGCCTGGGACATTAGGGATCTTTGGGACATATGAGACATCTGGGACGTCTGGGACGTTAGGGACAGCTGGGACATCTGGGATGTTAGGGACATATGGGACATTTAGGACTTCTGGGACGTTAGGGACATATGGGACATTTAGGACGTCTGGGACGTTAGGGACATTTGGAACATGTAGGACGCTTGGGACATTAGGGACATATGGAACATTATTGACATCTGGGACGTTAGAAACATATGGGACATTTGAGACGTCTGGGACGTTGAGAACATATGGGACATCTAGGACGTCTGGGACGTCTGGGACGTTAAAGACATATGGGACATTTAGGACTCCTAGGACATTAGGGACATATGGAACATATGGGACATCTGGGACGCCTGGGACATTAGGGACATATGGAAAATATGGGACATCTGGGACGTCTGGGACGTAAGGGACATATGGGACATCTGGGACGTCTGCGACGTTAAGGATATATGGGACATCTAGGACGTCTGGGACGTCTGGGACGTTAAGGACATATGGGACATTTAGGACTCCTGGGACATTAGGGACATATGGAACATATGGGACATTTAGGACGCCTGGGACATTAGGGACATATGGGACATATGGGACATCTGGGACGTCTGAGAAGTTAAGGACATATGGGACATCTAAGACGTTTGGGACGTCTGAGACGTTAAGGACAAATAGGACATTTAGGACGCCTGGGACATTAAGGACATATGGGACATATGGGAAATCTGGGACGCCCGGGACATTAACGACATATGAAATATATGGGACATCTGGAACGTCTGTGACGTTAGGGACATATAGGACATCTAGGACGTCTGGGATGTCTGGGACGTTAAGGACATACGGGACAGCTGGGACGTCTGGGACGTTAAGGAAATATGGGAAATTTAGGACGTTTGGGACGTTAGAGACATATGGGACATCTAGGACGTCTTGGACGTCTGGGACGTTAAGGACATATGGGACATTTAGGACGCCTGGGACATTAGGGACATATGGGACATATGGGACATCTGGGACGCCTGGGACGTTAGGCACATATGGGACATTTGGGACGTCTGGGACGTTAGAGACATATGGGACATCTAGGACGTCTTGGACGTCATGGACGTTAAGGACATATGGGACATTTAGGACGCCTGGGACATTAGGGACATATGGGACATATGGGACATCTGGGACGCCTGGGACATATGGGACATATGGGACATATGGGACATCTGGGACGTCTGGGACGTTAGGGAAATATGGGACATCTGGGACGTCTGGGACATTAGGGACATATGGGACATCTAGGACGTCTTGGACGTCTGGGACGTTAAGGACATATGGGACATTAAGGACGTCTTAGACATTAGGGACATATGGAACATATGGGACATCTGGGACGTCTGGGACGTTAGGCACATATGGGACATTTGGGACGTCTGGGACGTTAGGGACATATGGGACATTTAGGACGTCTGGGACGTTAGGGACATACGGGACAGCTGGGACGTCTGGGACGTTAGGGACATATGGGACATTTAGGACGTCTGGGACGTTAGGGACATATGGAACATTTAGGAAGCCTGGGACATTAGGGACATATGGGACGTATGGGACATCTGGGGCGTCTGAGACGTTAGGGACATATGGGACATCTAGGCCGTCTGGGATGTCTGGGAAGTTAGGGACATACCGACAGCTGGGACGTCTGGGACGTTAGGGACAAATGGGACATTTAGGACGTCTGGGACGTTAGGGACATATGGAACATTTAGAAAGCCTGTGACATTAGGGACATATGGGACGTATGGGACATTTGGGACGCCTGGGACATTACGGACATATGGGTCGTATGGGACATCTGGGACGTTTGGGACGTCTAAGACGTTAGGGACATATAGGACATCTAGGACGTCTGGGACGTTAGGGACATATGGGACGTCTAGGACGTCTGGGACGTTAGGGACATATGGGACATCTAGGACGTCTGGGACGTTAAGGACATATGGGGCGTCTAGGACGTCTGGGACGTTAGGGACATATGGGACATCTAGGACGCCTGGGACATTAGGGATCTTTGGGACATATGAGACATCTGGGACGTCTGGGACGTTAGGGACAGCTGGGACATCTGGGATGTTAGGGACATATGGGACATTTAGGACTTCTGGGACGTTAGGGACATTTGGAACATGTAGGACGCTTGGGACATTAGGGACATATGGAACATTATTGACATCTGGGACGTTAGAAACATATGGGACATTTGAGACGTCTGGGACGTTAAAGACATATGGGACATTTAGGACTCCTGGGACATTAGGGACATATGGAACGTATGGGACGTCTGGGACGTCTGGGACGTTAGGGACATACGGGACAGCTGAGA
The DNA here is from genome assembly GCA_940337035.1 of Agriotes lineatus. Taxonomy (NCBI): domain Eukaryota; kingdom Metazoa; phylum Arthropoda; class Insecta; order Coleoptera; family Elateridae; genus Agriotes; species Agriotes lineatus. The sequence continues at coordinate 209,114 of CALNHX010001598.1, read as the reverse complement.
CGTCTGGAACGCTAGGGACATATGGGACATTTAGGACGTCTGGGACGTCTGGGACGTTAGGGACATACGGGACAGCTGGGACGTCTGGAACGTTAGGGGCTTATGGGAAATTTAGGATGTCTGGGACATTAGGGTCATATGGAACATATGGGACATCTAGGACGTCTGGGACGTTAGGGACATGTGGGACATCTAAGGCGTCTGGGACGTTAAGGACATATGGGACATCTAGGACGTCTGGGACGTCTGGGACGGTAAGGACATATAAGACATTTAGGACGCCTGGGACATTAGGGACATATGGGACATATGGGCATCTGGGACACCTGGGACATTAGGGACATATGGGACATATGGGACATCTGAGACGTCTGGGACGTTAGGGACATATGGGATATCTGGGACGTCTGGAACGTTAAGGACATATGGAACATCTAGGACGCCTGAGACATTAGGGACAAATGGGACATACGAGACATTTGGGACGTCTGGGACGTTAAGGACATATGGGACGTCTAGGACGTCTGGGACGTTAGGGACATATGGGACATCTAAGACGTCTGGGACGTTAGGGACATATGAAACATCTAGGACGCCTGAGACATTCGAGACATATGGGACATTAAGGACATCTGGGACGTCTGGGACGTTAGGGACATATGACATATCTGGGACGTCTGGAACGTTAAGGACATATGGGACCTTTAGGCCGTCTGGGACGTTAGGGACATGTGTGACATCTAGGACATCTGGGACGTTAAGGACATATGGGACATATGGGACATCTGGGCCGTCTGGGACGTTAGGGACATATGGGAAATCTAGGGCGTCTAGGACGTTAGGGACATATGAAACATCAAGGACGTTTGTCACGTATGGGACATTAGAGATGTCTGAGACGTCTGGGACGTTAGGGACTTATGGGCCATCTAGGACGTCTGGGACGTTAGGGACATATGGGACATCTAGAACGTCTGGGACGTTTGGGACGTTAAAGACATACACGACATCTAGGCCGTCTGGGACGTTAGGGACATGTGTGACATCCAGGACGGTTGGGACGTTAGGGACATATGGAACATCTGGGATGTCTGGAAAGTTAGAGAAATATGGGACATCTAGGACGTCTGGGACGTCTGGGACGTTAGGGACATATGGGACATCTAAGACGGATGTGACGTTAGGGACATATGGGACATCTGGGACGTTAGTGACATATAGGACATCTAGGACGGTTGGGACGTTAGGGACATATGGGACATCTAGGACTGTTGGGACGTTAGGGACATATGGGACATCTGGGACGTCTGGGACGTTAAGGACATATAAGACATCTAGGACGTCTAGGACGTCTGGGACCATTAAGACATATGGGGAATTTTGGACGTCTGGGACGTTAGGGTCATATGGATGATCTATAACGCTTGGGACATTAGGGACATATAGGACATATGAGACATCTGGGACGTCTGGGACGTTAGGGACATACGGGACAGCTGGGACGTCTGGGATGTTAGGGACATATGATACATTTAGGACGTCTGGGACGTTAGGGACATATGGGACATCTAGGACGCCTGGGACATTAGGGATCTTTGGGACATATGAGACATCTGGGACGTCTGGGACGTTAGGGACAGCTGGGACATCTGGGATGTTAGGGACATATGGGACATTTAGGATTTCTGGGACGTTAGGGACATATGGGACATTTAGGACGTCTGGGACGTTAGGGACCTTTGGAACATGTAGGACGTCTGGGACGTCTGGGACGTTAAGGACATATGGGACATTTAGGACTCCTGGGACATTAGGGACATATGGAACATATGGGACAGCTGGGACATCTGGGATGTTAGGGACATATGGGACATTTAGGACGTCTGGGACGTTAGGGACATATATGACATTTAAGACGTCTGGGACGTTAAGGACATATGGGACATCTAGGACGTCTGGGACGTCTGGGACGTTAAGGACATATGGGACATTTAGGACTCCTGGGACATTAGGGACATATGGAACATATGGGACATTTAGGACGCCTGGGACATTAGGGACATATGGGACATATGGGACATCTGGGACGTCTGGGAAGTTAAGGACATATGGGACATCTAAGACGTTTGGGACGTCTGAGACGTTAAGGACAAATAGGACATTTAGGACGCCTGGGACATTAAGGACATATGGGACGTATGGGAAATCTGGGACGCCCGGGACATTAGGGACATATGAAATATATGGGACATCTGGAACGTCTGTGACGTTAGGGACATATAGGACATCTAGGACGTTTGGGATGTCTGGGACGTTAAGGACATACGGGACAGCTGGGACGTCTGGGACGTTAAGGACATATGGGAAATTTAGGACGTTTGGGACGTTAGAGACATATGGGACATCTAGGACGTCTTGGACGTCTGGGACATTAGGGACATATGGGACATATGGGACATCTGGGACGCCTGGGACGTTAGGCACATATGGGACATTTGGGACGTCTGGGACGTTAGAGACATATGGGACATATGGGACATCTGGGACGCCTGGGACATATGGGACATATGGGACATATGGAACATCTGGGACGTCTGGGACGTTAGGGGCATATGGGACATCTGGGACGGCTGGGACGTTAGGGAAATATGGGACATCTGGGACGTCTGGGACATTAGGGACATATGGGACATTTAGGACGTCTGGGACGTTAGGGACATATGGAACATTTAGGAAGCCTGGGATGTCTGGGAAGTTAGGGACATACCGACAGCTGGGACGTATGGGACGTTAGGGACAAATGGGACATTTAGGACGTCTGGGACGTTAGGGACATATGGAACATTTAGAAAGCCTGTGACATTAGGGACATATGGGACGTATGGGACATTTGGGACGCCTGGGACATTAGGGACATATGGGTCGTATGGGACATCTGGGACGTTTGGGACGTCTAAGACGTTAGGGACATATAGGACATCTAGGACGCCTTGGACGTTAGGGACATATGGGACATCTAGGACGTCTGGGACGTCTGTGACGTTAGGGACATACGGGACAGCTGAGGCGTCTGGAACGTTAGGGACATATGGGACATCTAGGCCGTCTGGGATGTCTGGGAAGTTAGGGACATACCGACAGCTGGGACGTATGGGACGTTAGGGACAAATGGGACATTTAGGACGTCTGGGACGTTAAGGACATATGGAACATTTAGAAAGCCTGTGACATTAGGGACATATGGGACGTATGGGACATTTGGGACGCCTGGGACATTAGGGACATATGGGTCGTATGGGACATCTGGGACGTTTGGGACGTCTAAGACGTTAGGGACATATAGGACATCTAGGACGCCTGGGACGTTAGGGACATATGGGACATCTAGGACGTCTGGGACGTCTGTGACGTTAGGGACATACGGGACAGCTGAGACGTCTGGAACGTTAGGGACATATGGGACATTTAGGACGTCTGGGACGTCTGTGACGTTAGGGACATACGGGACAGCTGGGACGTCTGGAACGTTAGGGGCTTATGGGAAATTTAGGATGTCTGGGACATTAGGGACATATGGAACATATGGGACATCTAGGACGTCTGGGACGTTAGGGACATGTGGGATATCTAAGGCGTCTGGGACGTTAAGGACATATGGGACATATAGGACGTCTGGGACGTCTGGGACGGTAAGGACATATGAGACATTTAGCACGCCTGGGACATTAGGGACATATGGGACATATGGGCATCTGGGACACCTGGGACATTAGGGACATATGGGACATATGGGACATCTGAGACGTCTGGGACGTTAGGGACATATGGGACATCTGGGACGTCTGGAACGTTAAGGACATATGGGCATCTGGGACACCTGGGACATTAGGGACATATGGGACATATGGGACATCTGAGACGGCTGGGACGTTAGGGAAATATGGGACATCTGGGACGTCTGGGACATTAGGGACATATGGGACATCTAGGACGTCTTGGACGTCTGGGACGTTAAGGACATATGGGACATTTAGGACGTCTTAGACATTAGGGACATATGGAACATATGGGACATCTGGGACGTCTGGGACGTTAGGCACATATGGGACATTTGGGACGTCTGGGACGTTAGGGACATATGGGACATATGGGACATCTGGGACGCCTGGGACATATGGGACATATGGGACATATGGGACATCTAGGACGTCTTGGACGTCTGGGACGTTAAGGACATATGGGACATTTAGGACGTCTTAGACATTAGTCACATATGGAACATATGGGACGTTTTGGACGTCTGGGACGTTAAGGACATATGGGACATTTAGGACGCCTGGGACATTAGGGACATATGGGACATATGGGACATCTGGGACGCCTGGGACATATGGGACATATGGGACATATGGGACATCTGGGACGTCTGGGACGTTAGGGGCATATGGGACATCTGGGACGGCTGGGACGTTAGGGAAATATGGGACATCTGGGACGTCTGGGACATTAGGGATATATGGGACATCTAGGACGTCTTGGACGTCTGGGACGTTAAGGACGTATGGGACATTTAGGACGTCTTAGACATTAGGGACATATGGAAATATGGGACATCTGGGACGTCTGGGACGTTAGGCACATATGGGACATTTGGGACGTCTGGGACGTTAGGGACATATGGGACATTTAGGACGTCTGGGACGTTAGGGACATACGGGACAGGTGGGACGTCTGGGACGTTAGGGACATATGGGACATTTAGGACGTCTGGGACGTTAGGGACATATGGAACATTTAGGAAGCCTGGGACATTAGGGACATATGGGACGTATGGGACATCTGGGGCGTCTGAGACGTTAGGGACATATGGGACATCTAGGCCGTCTGGGATGTCTGGGAAGTTAGGGACATACCGACAGCTGGGACGTCTGGGACGTTAGGGACAAATGGGACATTTAGGACGTCTGGGACGTTAGGGACATATGGAACATTTAGAAAGCCTGTGACATTAGGGACATATGGGACGTATGGGACATTTGGGACGCCTGGGACATTAGGGACATATGGGTCGTATGGGACATCTGGGACGTTTGGGACGTCTAAGACGTTAGGGACATATAGGACATCTAGGACGCCTGGGACGTTAGGGACATATGGGACATCTAGGACGTCTGGGACGTCTGTGACGTTAGGGACATACGGGACAGCTGAGACGTCTGGAACGTTAGGGACATATGGGACATTTAGGACGTCTGGGACGTCTGATACGTTAGGGACATACGGGACGTTAGGGACATACGGGACAGCTAGGACGTCTGGAGCGTTAGGGGTTTATGGGAAATTTAGGATGTCTGGGACATTAGGGACATATGGAACATATGGGACATCTAGGACGTCTGGGACGTTAGGGACATGTGGGATATCTAAGGCGTCTGGGACGTTAAGGACATATGGGACATCTAGGACGTCTGGGACGTCTGGGACGGTAAGGACATATTAGACATTTAGCACGCCTGGGACATTAGGGACATATGGGACATATGGGCATCTGGGACAACTGGGACATTAGGGACATATGGGACATATGGGACATCTGAGACGTCTGGGACGTTAGGGACATATGGGACATCTGGGACGTCTGGAACGTTAAGGACATATGGGACATCTAGGACGTCTGGGACGTTAAGGACATATGGAACATCTAGGACGCCTGAGACATTAGGGACAAATGGGACATACGAGACATTTGGGACGTCTGGGACGTTAAGGACATATGGGACGTCTAGGACGTCTGGGACGTTAGGGACATATGGGACATCTAGGACGTCTGGGACGTTAGGGACATATGAAACATCTAGGACGCCTGAAACATTCGAGACATATGGGACATTAAGGACAACTGGGACGTCTGGGACGTTAGGGACATATGACATATCTGGGACGTCTGGAACGTTAAGGACATATGGAACATCTAGGACGCCTGAGACATTAGGGACAAATGGGACATACGAGACATTTGGGACGTCTGGGACGTTAAGGACATATGGGACGTCTAGGACGTCTGGGACGTTAGGGACATATGGGACGTCTAGGACGTCTGGGACGTTAGGGACATATGGAACATCTAGGACGTCTGGGACGTTAGGGACATATGAAACATCTAGGACGCCTGAGACATTTGAGACATATGGGACATTTGGGACGTCTGGGACGTTAGGGACATATGGGACGTCTAGGACGTCTGGGACGTTAGGGACATATGGGACATCTAGGACGTCTGGGACGTTAAGGACATATGGGACGTCTAGGACGTCTGGGACGTTAGGGACATATGGGACATCTAGGACGCCTGGGACATTAGGGATCTTTGGGACATATGAGACATCTGGGACGTCTGGGACGTTAGGGACAGCTGGGACATCTGGGATGTTAGGGACATATGGGACATTTAGGACTTCTGGGACGTTAGGGACATATGGGACATTTAGGACGTCTGGGACGTTAGGGACATTTGGAACATGTAGGACGCTTGGGACATTAGGGACATATGGAACATTATTGACATCTGGGACGTTAGAAACATATGGGACATTTGAGACGTCTGGGACGTTAAGAACATATGGGACATCTAGGACGTCTGGGACGTCTGGGACGTTAAAGACATATGGGACATTTAGGACTCCTGGGACATTAGGGACATATGGAACATATGGGACATCTGGGACGCCTGGGACATTAGGGACATATGGAAAATATGGGACATCTGGGACGTCTGGGACGTAAGGGACATATGGGACATCTGGGACGTCTGCGACGTTAAGGATATATGGGACATCTAGTACGTCTGGGACGTTTGGGACGTTAAGGACATATGGGACATCTAGAACGTCTGGGACGTTAAGGACATATGGGACATTTAGGACTCCTGGGACATTAGGGACATATGGAACATATGGGACATCTGGGACGCCTGGGACATTAGGGACATATGGAACATATGGTACAGCTGGGACATCTGGGATGTTAGGGACATATGGGACATTTAGGACGTCTGGGACGTTAGGGACATATGGGACATTTAAGACGTCTGGGACGTTAAGGACATATGGGACATCTAGGACGTCTGGGACGTCTGGGACGTTAAGGACATATGGGACATTTAAGACTCCTGGGACATTATAGACATATGGAACATATGGGACATTTAGGACGCCTGGGACATTAGGGACATATGGGACATATGGGACATCTGGGACGTTTGGGAAGTTAAGGACATAAGGGACATCTAAGACGTTTGGACGTCTGAGACGTTAAGGACAAATAGGACATTTAGGACGCCTGGGACATTAAGGACATATGGGACATATGGGAAATCTGGACGCCCGGGACATTAGGGACATATGAAATATATGGGACATCTGGAACGTCTGTGACGTTAGGGACATATAGGACATCTAGGACGTCTGGGATGTCTGGGACGTTAAGGAAATACGGGACAGCTGGGACGTCTGGGACGTTAAGGACATATGGGAAATTTAGGACGTTTGGGACGTTAGAGACATATGGGACATCTAGGACGTCTTTGACGTCTGGGACGTTAAGGACATATGGGACATTTAGGACGCCTGGGACATTAGGGACGTATGGGACATCTAGGACGTCTTGGACGTCTGGGACGTTAAGGACATATGGGACATTTAGGACGTCTTAGACATTAGGGACATATGGAACATATGGGACATCTGGGACGTCTGGGACGTTATTCACATATGGGACATTTGGGACGTCTGGGACGTTAGAAACATATGGGACATCTAGGACGTCTTGGACGTCTGGGACGTTAAGAACATATGGGACATTTAGGACGCCTGGGACATTAGGGACATATGGGACATATGGGACATTTGGGACGCCTGGGACATATGGGACATATGGGACATCTGGGAAGTCTGGGACGTTATGGGCATATGGGACATCTGGGACGGCTGGGACGTTAGGGAAATATGGGACATCTGGGACGTCTGGGACATTAGGGACATATAGGACATATGGAACATCTACGACAGCTAGGACGTTAGGGACATATTTAACATCTGGGACTTCTGGGATGTCTGGGACGTTAGGGACATACGGGACAGCTGGAACGTCTGGGACGTTAGGGACATATGGGACATTTAGGACGTCTGGGACGTTAGGGACATACGGGACAGCTGGGACGTCTGGGACGTTAGGGACATATGGGACATTTAGGACGTCTGGGACGTTAGGGACATATGGAACATTTAGGAAGCCTGGGACATTAGGGACATATGGGACGTATGGGACATCTGGATCGTCTGAAACGTTAGGGACATATGGGACATCTAGGCCGTCTGGGATGTCTGGGAAGTTAGGGACATAAGGACAGCTGGGACGTCTGGGACGTTAGGGACATATGGGACATTTAGGACGTCTGGGACGTTAGGGACATATAGAACATTTAGAAAGCCTGTGACATTAGGGACATATAGGACGTATGGGACATTTGGGACGCCTGGGACATTAGGGACATATGGGACATATGGGACATCTGGGACGTTTGGGACGTCTAAGACGTTAGGGACATATAGGACATCTAGGACGTCTGGGACGTTAGGGACATATGGGACATCTAGGACGTCTGGGACGTCTGCGACGTTAGGGACATACGGGACAGCTGAGACGTCTGGGACGTTAGGGACATATGGGACATTTAGGACGTCTGGGACGTCTGGGACGTTAGGGACATATGGGACATCTAGGCCGTCTGGGATGTCTGGGAAGTTAGGGACATACGGACAGCTGGGACGTCTGGGACGTTACGGACATATGGGACATTTAGGACGTCTGGGACGTTAGGGACATATGGAACATTTAGAAAGCCTGTGACATTAGGGACATATGGGACGTATGGGACATTTAAGACGCCTGGGACATTAGGGACATATAGGACATATGGGACATCTGGGACGTTTGGGACGTCTAAGACGTTAGGGACATATAGGACATCTAGGACGTCTGGGACGTTAGGGACATATGGGGCATCTAGGACGTCTGGGACGTCTGGGACGTTAGGGACATACGGGACAGCTGAGACGTCTGGGACGTTAGGGACATATGGGACATTTAGGACGTCTGGGACGTCTGGGACGTTAGGGACATACGGGACAGCTGGGACGTCTGGGACGTTAGGGACATACGGGACAGCTGGGACGTCTGGAACGTTAGGGGCATAAGGGAATTTAGGACGTATGGGACATTAGGGACATATGGAACATATGGGACATCTGGGACGTCTGGGACGTTAGGGACATGTGGGACATCTAAGACGTCTGGGACGTTAATGACATATGGGACATCTAGGACGTCTGGGACGTCTGGGACGGTAAGGACATATGAGACATTTAAAACGCCTGGGACATTAGGGACATATGGGACATATGGGCATCTGGGACACCTGGGATATTAGGGACATATGGGACATATGGGACATCTGAGACGTCTGGGACGTTAGGGACATATGGGACATCTGGGACGTCTGGAAAGTTAAGGACATATGGGACATCTAGGACGTCTGGGACGTTAAGGACATATGGAACATCTAGGACACCTGAGACATTAGGGACAAATGGGACATACGAGACATCTGGGACGTCTGGGACGTTAAGGACATATTGGACATCTAGGACGTCTGGGACGTTAGGGACATATGGGACATCTAGGACGTATGGGACGTTAGGGACATATACGACATCTAGGACGTCTGGGACGTCAGGGACATATGAAACATCTAGGACGTTTGGGACGTCTGGGACGTTAGGGACATACGGGACAGCTGGGACGTCTGGGACGTTAGGGACATATGGAACATTTAGGACGTCTGGGGCGTTAGGGACATATGAAACATCTAGGACGCCTGGGACATTCGAGACATATGGGACATTAAGGACATCTGGGACGTCTGGGACGTTAGGGACATATGGGACCTTTAGGCCGTCTGGGACGTTAGGGACATGTGTGACATCTAGGACATCTGGGACGTTAGGGACATATGGGACATATGGAACATCTGGGACGTCTGGGACGTTAGGGACATATAAGAAATCTAGGGCGTCTAGGACGTTAGGGACATATGAAACATCTAGGACGTTTGTCACGTATGGGACATTAGAGATGTCTGAGACGTCTGGGACGTTAGGGACTTATGGGACATCTAGGACGTCTGGGGACGTTAAGGACATATGCGACATCTAGATCGTCTGGGACGTTTGGGACGTTAAAGACATACACGACATCTAGGCCGTCTGGGACGTTAGGGACATGTGTGGCTGCCAGGACGGTTGGGACGTTAGGGACATATGGAACATCTGGGATGTCTGGGAAGTTAGAGAAATATGGGATATCTAGGACGTCTGGGACGTTAGGGACATATGGGACATCCAGGACTGTTGGGACGTTAGGGACATATGGGACATCTGGGACGTCTGAGACGTTAGGGGTGTATAGGACATCTAAGACGTCTGGGATGTTAAAAAATATGGGACATCTAGGACGTTTGTCACGTCTGAGACGTTAGAGACATATGGGACATCTAAGACGTCTGGGACGTCTGTGACGTCTCGTACGTTAGGGACATATGAGACATCTTTGACGTCTGGGACGTTAGGGACATATGGAGCATCTAGGACGCCTGGGACATTAGAGACATATGGGACATATGAGACATCTGGGACGTTTGGGACGTTAGGGACATATGGGACATCTGGCACGTCTGGGACGTTAAGGACATATGGGACATTTGGGACGCGTGGGACATTAGGGACGTATGGGACATCTAGGACGCCTGGGACATTAGGGAGATATGGGACGTATGGGACATCTGGGACGTCTAGGACGTTAGGGACATACGGGACAGCTAGGACGTCTGGGATGTTAGGGACATATGGAACATCTAGGACGCCTGGGACATTAAGGACATGTGGGACAAATGGGACATCTGGGACGCGTGGGACATTAGGGACATATGGGACATATGGGAAATCTGGGACGGCTGGGACGTTAGAAGCATATGGGACATCTGAGACGTCTGTGACGTTAAGGACATATAAGACGTCTGGGACGTTAAGGACATATGGGGCATTTAGAACGTCTGGGACGTTCGGGTCATATGGATGATCTATAACGCCTGGGACATTAGGGACATATGGGACATATGGGACATCTGGGACGTCTGGGAAGTTAAGGACATATGGGACATTTAGGACGCCAGGGACATTAGGAATATATGGGACATATGGGACATCTGAGACGTCTGGGACGTTAGGGACATATGGGACATCTGGGACGTCTGGGACGTTAGGGACATATGGGACATCCAGGACGTCTGGGACGTCTGGGACGTTAGGGATATACGGGACAGCAGGGACGTCTGAGACGTTAGGGACATATGGGACATTTAGGACGTCTGGGACATTAGGAACATATGAAACATTTAGGACGCCTGGGACATTAGGGACATATGGGACATATGGGACATATGGGACATCTGGGACGTCTGGGACGTTAGGGACATATAATACATCTAGGACGTCTGAGACGTTAGGGACATATGGGACATCTAAGACGTCTGGGACGTCTGGGACGTTAGGGACATACGGGACATCTAGGACGCTTGGGACATTAGGGACGTATGGAACATATGGGACATCAGGGACGTCTGGGACGTTAGGGACATATGGGACATTTGGGACGTCTGGGACGTTAAGGACATATGGGACATCTAGGACGTCTGGGACGTCTGGGACGTTAAGGACATATGGGACATTTAGGACGCCTGGGATATTAGAGACATATGGAACTTATGGGACATCTGGGACGCCTGAAACATTAGGGATATATGGGACATATGGGACATCTGGGACGTCTGGGACGTTAAGGACATATGGAACATCTAGGACGTCTGGGACGTCTGGGACGTTGAGGACATATGGGACATTTAGGACGCCTGGGACATTAGGGAAATATGGGACATATGGGACATCTGGCACGTCTGGGACGTTAAGGACATATGGGACATCTGAGACGTTTGAGACGTCTGAGACGTTAAGGACAAATAGGACATTTAGGACGCCTGGGACATTAGGGACATATGGGACATATGGGACATCTGGGACGCCCGGTACATTAGGGACATATGGGACATCTGGGACGTCTGTGACGTTAAAGACATGTAGGACATCTAGGACGTCTGAGACGTTTGGGACATATGGGACATCTAGGACGTCTGGGATGTCTGGGACGTTAGGGACATACGGGACATCTAGGACGTGTTGGACGTCTGGGACATTAAGGACATATGGGATAATTAGGACGCCTGGACATTAGGGACATATGGGACATATGGGACATCTGGGACGCCTGGGACGTATCAGACATATGGGACATATGGGACATCTGGGACGTCTTGGACATTAGAGACATTTGGGACATCTAGGACGTATTGGACGTCTCGTACGTTAAGGACATATGGGACATTTAGGACGCCTGGACAGTAGGGACATATGGGACATATGGGACTTCTGGGACGCCTGGGACGTATCAGACATATGGGACATATGGGACATCTGGGACGTCTGGGACGTTAGGGGCATATGGAATATCTGGGACGTCTGGGACGTTAGGGACATATGGGCCATTTAGGACGTCTGGGACGTTAGGGACATATGGTACATTTAGGACGTCTGGGACGTTAGGGACATATGGAACATTTAGGAAGTCTGGGACGTTAGGGACATATGGGACATTTAGGACGCCTGGGGCATTAGGGACATATGGGACATATGGGACATCTGGGACGTCTGGGACGTTAGGGACATATGGGACATCTGGGACGTCTAAGACGTTAGGGACATATGGGACATCTGAGACGTCTGGGACGTTAAGGACATATGGGACATCTAGGACGCCTAGGACATTAGGAACATATAGGACATATGGGACATCTGGGACGTCTGGGACGTTAGGGACATATGGGAAATATGGGACGTCTGGGACGTTTAGGATATATGAGACATCTAGGACGTCTGGGACGTCTGGAACGCTAAAGACATATGGGACATTTAGCACGCCTGAAACATTAGGGACATATGGGAGATCTGGGACGTCTAAAACGTTAGGGACATATAAGACATCTGGGACGTCTGGGACGTTAAGGACATATGGGACATCTAGGACGTCTGGGCCGTCTGGGACGTTAACGACATATGGGACATTTAGGACGCCTGGGACATTAGGGACATATGGGACATATGGGAATCCTGGGACATTAGGGACATTTGGGACATATGGGACATCTGGGACGGCTGGGACGTTAGGGACATATAGGACATCTAAGACATCTGGGACGTTAGGGACATATGGGACATCTAGGACGTCTGGGACGTCTGGGACGTTAGGGACATACGGGACAGCTGGGACGTCTGGGACGTTAGGGACATATGGAACATCTACGACGCCTGGGACATTAGAGACATATGGGACATATGCGACATCTGGGTGGGACGTTAGGGACATATGGGACATTTAGGACGTCTGGGACGTTAGGGACATTTGGAACATCTAGGACGCTTGGGACATTAGGGACATATGGAACATGTGGGACATCTAGGACGTTAGAGAAATATGGGACATTTGGGACGTCTGGGACGTTAAGGACATATCGGACATCTAGGACATCTGGGACGTCTGGGACGTTAAGGACATATGGGACATTTAGGACTCCTGGAACATTAGGGACATATGGAACATATGGGACATCTGGGACCCCTGGGACATTAGGGACATATGGGACATATGGGACATCTAGGACGTCCTGGAACGTTAGGGACATATGGGACATCTGGGACGTCTGGGACGTTAAGGATATATGGGACATCTAGTACGTCTGGGACGTCTGGGACGTTGAGGACATATGGGACATTTAGGACGTCTGGGAAGTTAAGGACATATGGGACATTTAAGACGTTTGGGACGTCTGAGACGTTAAGGACAAATAGGACATTTAGGACGCCTGGGACATTAAGGACATATGAGACATATGGGACATCTGGGACGCCCGGGACATTAGGGACATATGGAACATATGGGACATCTGGAACGGCTGTGACGTTAGGGACATATAGGACATCTAGGACGTCTAAGACGTTCGGGACATATTGAACATCTAGGACGTCTGGGTTGTCTGGGACGTTAGGGACATACGGGACAGCTGGGACGTCTGGGACGTTAAGGACATATGGGACATTTAGGACGCCTGGGACATTAGGGACATATGGGACATATGTGACATCTGGGACGCCTGGGACATATGGGACATATGGGACATATGGGAAATCTGGGACGTCTGGGACGTTAGGGGCATATGGGACATCCGGGACGGCTCGGACGTGAGAAACATGTTAGACATCTGGGACGTCTGGGACATTAGGGACATATAGGACATATGGAACATCTACGACATCTAGGACGTTAGGGACATATTTGACATCTGGGACATCTGGAACATCTAGGACGTCTGAGACGTTCGGACATATAGAACATCTAGGACGTCTGGGATGTCTGGGACGTTAGGGACATACGGGACAGCTGGGACGTCTGGGACGTTAAAGACATATGGGAAATTTAGGACGTTTGGGACGTTAGGAACATATGGAACATCTATCACGTCTTAGACATTAGGGACATATGGAACATATGGGACATCTGGGACGTTTGGGACGTTAGGTACATATGGGACATTTGGGACGTCTGGGACGTTAGAGACATATGGGACATCTATGACGTCTTGGTCGTCTCGGACGTTAAGAACATATGGGACATTTAGGACGCCTGGGACATTAGGGACATATGGGACATATGGGACATCTGGGACGCCTGGGACATATGGGACATACGGGACATATGGGACATCTAGGACGTCTGGGACGTTAGGGGCATATGGGACATCTGGGACGGCTGGGACATTAGGGACATACGGGACAGCTGGGACTTCTGGGACGTTAGGGACATATGGGACATTTAGGACGTCTGGGACGTTAGGGACATACGGGACAGCTGGACGTCTGGGACGTTAGGGACATATGGGACATTTAGGACGTCTGGGACGTTAGGAACATATGGAACATTTAGGAAGCCTGGGACATTAGGGACATATGGGACGTATGGGACATCTGGGACGTCTGAGACGTTAGGGACATATTGGACATCTAGGCCGTCTGGGATATCTGGGAAGTTAGGGACATACGGGACAGCTGGGACTTCTGGGACGTTAGGGACATATGGGACATTTAGGACGTCTGGGACGTTAGGGACCTATGGAACATTTAGAAAGCCTGAGACATTATAGACATATGGGACGTATGGGACATCTGGGACGACTGGGACATTAGGGACATATGGGACATCTAGGACGTCTGGGACGTCTGGGACGTCTGGGACGTTATAGACATACGGGACAGCTGGGACGTCTGGGACGTTAGGGACATATGGGAAATTTAGGACGTCTGGGACGTTAGGGACATATGGGACATCTAGGACGTCTGGGACGTTAGGGACATATGGGACATCTAGGACGTCTGGGACGTCTGGGACATATGGGACATCTAAGACGTCTGGGACGTTAAGGACATATGGGACATCTAAGACGTCTGGGACGTTAAGGACATATGGGACATCTGGGACGTTTGGAACGTCTAAGACGTTAGGGACATATAGGACATCTAGGACGTCTGGGACGTTAGGGACATATGGGACATCTAGGACGTCTGGGACGTCTGGGACGTCTGGGACGTTATAGACATACGGGACTGCTGGGACGTCTGGGACGTTATAGACATATGGGAAATTTAGGACGTCTGGGACATTAGGGACATATGGAACATATGGGACATCTGGGACGTCTGGGACGTTAGGGACATATGGGACATCTAAGACGTCTGGGACGTTAAGGACATGTGGGACATCTAGGACGTCTGGGACGTCTGGGACGTTAAGGACATATGAGACATTTAGGACGCCTGGGACATTAGGGGCATATGGAACATATGGGACATCTGAGACGTCTGGGACGTTAGGGACATATGGGACATCTGGGACTTCTGGAACGTTAATGACATATGGGACATCTGGGACGTCTGGGACGTTAGGGACATATGGAACATCTAGGACGCCTGAGACATTAGGGACAAATGGGACATATGAGACATCTGGGACGTCTGGGACGTTAAGGACATATGGGACATTTAGGACGTCTTGGACGTTAGGGACATATGGGACATCTAGGACGTCTGGGACGTTAGGGACATATAGGACATCTAGGACGTCTGGGACGTTAGGGACATATAAAACATCTAGGACGTTTGGGACGTCTGGGACGTTAGGGACATACGGGACAGCTGGGACGTCTGGGACGTTAGACACATATGGGACATTAAGACGTCTGGGAGGTTAGGGACATATAAAACATTTAGGACGCCTGGGACATTCGAGACATATGGGACATTAAGGACATCTGGGACGTCTGGGACGTTAGGGACATATGACACATCTGGGACGTCTGGGACGTTAAGGACATATGGGACCTCTAGGCCGTCTGGGACGTTAGGGACATGTGTCACATCTAGGACATCTGGGACGTTAGGGACATACGGGACATATGGGACATCTGGGACGTCTGGGACGTTAGGAACATATGGGACATTTAGGACGTCTGGGACGTTAGGGACATATGGAACATTTAGAAAGCCTGGAACATTAGGGACATATGGGACGTATGGGACATCTGGGATGCCTGGAACATTAGGGACATATGGGACATCTGGGACGTTTGGGACGTCTAAGACGTTAGGGACATACAGGACATCTAGAACGTCTGGGACGTTAGGAACGTATGGGTCATCTAAGACGTCTGGGACGTCTGGGACGTTAGGGACATACGGGACAGCTGGGACGTCTAAGACGTTAGGGACATATGGGACATTTAGGACGTCTGGGACGTCTGGGACGTTAGGGACATACGGGACAGCAGGGACGTCTGGGTCGTTAGGGGCATATGGGACATTTAGGACGCATGGGACATTAGGGAGATATGGAACATATGGGACATCTGGGACGTCTGGGACGTTAGGGACATATGAGACATCTAAGACGTCTGGGACGTTAAGGACATATGAGACATTTAGGACGCCTGGGCCATTAGGGACATATGGGACATATGGGACATCTGGGACGCCTGGGACATTAGGGACATAAGGGACATATGGGACATCTGAAACGTCTGGGACGTTATTGACATATGGGACATCTGGGACGTCTGGAACGTTAAGGACATATGGGACATCTAGGACGTCTGGGACGTCTGGGACGTTGAGGACATATGGGACATTTAGAACGCCTGGGACATTAGGGACATATGGAACATTTAGGACGTCTGGGACGTTAGGGACATATGGAACATCTAGGACGCCTGGGACATTAAGGACAAATAGGACATATGAGACATTTAGGACGTCTGGGACGTTAAGGACATATGGGACATCTAGGACGTCTGGGACGTTAGGGACATATGGTACATCTAAGACGTCTGGGACGTTAGGGACATATAGGACATCTAGGACGTCTGGGTCGTTAGGGACATATAAAACATCTTAGACGTCTGGAATGTCTGGGACGTTAGGGACATACGGGACAGCTGGGACGTCTGGGACGTTAGGGACATATGGGACATTTAGGACGTCTGGGACGTTAGGGACATATGAAACATCTAGGACGCCTGGGACATTTGAGACATATGGGACATTAAGGACATCTGGGACGTCTTGGACGTTAGGGACTTATGGGACATCTGGGACGTCTGGGACGTTAGGTACATATGAAACATCTAGGACGCCTGGGACATTTGAGACATATGGGACATTAAGGACATCTGGGACGTCTGGGACGTTAGGGACATATGGGACATCTAGGACGTCTGGGACGTCTGGGAAGTTAAGGACATATGGGACATTTAGAACGCCTGGGACATTAGGGACATATGGGACATATGGGACAGCTGGGACGCCTGAGACATTAGGAACACATTGGACATATGGGACATCAGGGACGTCTGGGACGTCTGGGACGTTAGGGACATATAGGACATCTATAACGTCTGGGACGTTAGGGACATATAGGACATCTAGGACGTCTGGGACGTTAGGGACATATGAAACATCTAGGACGTCTGTAACGTTAGGGACATATAGGACATCTAGGATGTCTGGGACGTTAGGGACATATGAAACATCTAGGACGTTTGGGACGTCTGGGACGTTAGGGACATACGGGACAGCTGGGACGTCTGGAACGTTAGGGACATATGGGCCATTTAGGACGTCTGGGACGTTAGGGACATATGAAACATCTAGGACGCCTGGGACATTCGAGACATATGGGACATTAAGGACATCTGGGACGTCTGGGACGTTAGAAACATATGACACATCTGGGACGTCTGGGACGTTAAGGACATATGGGACCTCTAGGCCGTCTGGGACGTTAGGGACATGTGTGACATCTAGGACATCTGGGACGTTAGGGACATATGGGACATATGGGACATCTGGGACGTCTGGGACGTTAGGAACATATGGGAAATCTAGGGCGTCTAGGACGTTAGGGACATATAAAACATCTATGACGTTTGTCACGTATGGGACATTAGAGATGTCTGGGACGTCTGGGACGTTAGGGACCTATGGGACATCTAGGACGTCTGGGACGTTAGGGACATATGGGACATCTAGAACGTCTGAGACGTCTAGGACGTTAAAGACATACAGGACATCTAGGCCGTCTGGGACGTTAGGGACATATGTGACCCCCAGGACATCTGGGACGTTAGGGACATATATGACATATGGGACATCCGGGACGTCTGGGACGTTAGGAACATATGGGACATCTAGGACGTCTAAGACGTTAGGGACGTATGGGACATCTGGGACGTCTGGGACTTTAGGGACATATAGGACACCTAGGACGGTTGGGTCATTAGGGACATAAAGGACATCTGGGACGTCTGGGACGTTAGGGACATATAGGACATCTACGACGGTTGGGACGTTAGGGACATATGGGACATCTGGGACGTCTGGGACGTTATGGACGTATAGGACATCTAAGACGTCTGGGATGTTTGAGAAATATGGGGCATCTAGGACGTTTGGTACGTCTGGGACGTTAGGGACATATGGGACATCTAGGACGCCTGGGACGTGAGGGACATATAGGACATCTAGAACGGTTAGGACGTTAGGGACATATGGAACATCTGGGATATCTGGTAAGTTAGGGTCGTAGAGGACATCTAGGACGTCTGGGATGTTAGAGAAATATGGGACATCTAGGACGTCTGGGACGTCTGGGACGTTAGGGACATATGGGACATCTAGGACGGATGGGACGTTTGGGACGTTATGGACATACGGGACAGCTGGGACGTCTGGGACGTTAGGGACATACAGGACATTTAGGATGTCTGGGACGTTAGGGACATATGGAACATCTAGGGCGCCTGGGACATTTGTGACATATGGGACATCTAGGACGTATGGGACGTCTGGGACGTTAAGGGCATATGGGACATTTAGGACGCCTGGGACATTAGGGATATATGGGACATATGGGACATCTGGGACGCTTGGGACATTAGGGACATATTGGACATATGGGACATATGGGACATCTGAGACGTCTGGGACGTTAGGGACATATGGGACATCTGGGACGTCTGGGACGTAAGGGACATATGGGACATCTAGAACGCCTGGGACGTCTGGGACGTTAGGGACATACGGGACAACAGGGACGTCTGGGACGTTAGGGACATATGGGACATTTAGGACGTCTGGGACGTTAGGGACTTATGAAACATTTAGGACGCCTGGGACATTAGGGACATATGGGACATATGGGACATCTGGTACGTCTGGGACGTTAGGGACATATAATACATCTAGGACGTCTGAGACGTAAGGAACATATGGGACATCTAGGACGTCTGGGACGTCTGGGACGTTAGGGACATATGAGATATGTAGGACGTCTGGGACGTTTGGGACATATGGAACATTTAGGAAGCCTGGGACATTAGGGACATATGGGACGTATGGGACATCTGGGACGTCTGGGACGTTAGGGACATATGAGACATCTAAGCCGTCTGGGATGTCTGGGACGTTAGATACATACGGGACATTTAGGACATCTGGGACGTTAGGGACATGTGGAACATTTAGAAAGTCTGGAACATTAGGGACATATAAGACGTATGGGACATCTGGGACGCCTGGGACATTAGGGACATATGGGACATATGGGACATCTGGAACGTCTGGGACGTTAGGGATATATGGGACATATGGGACGTCTGGGACGTTAAGGATATATGTGACATCTAGTACGTCTGGGACGTCTGGGACGTTAAGGACATATGGGATATCTAGAACGTCTGGGACGTTTGGGACGTTAAGGACATATGGGACATTTAGGACTCCTGGGACATTAGGGACATATGGAACATATGGAACATCTGGGACGCCTGGGACATTAGGGACATATGGAACATATGGGACATCTGGGACGTCTGGGACGTTAGGGACATATGAGACATATGGGACGTCTGGGACGTTAGGGACATATGGAACATCTGAGACGTCTGGGACGTTAAGGATATATGGGATATCTAGAACGTCTGGGACGTCTGGGACGTTAAGGACATATGGGACATTTAGGACTCCTGGGACATTAGGGACATATGGAACATATGGAACATCTGGGACGCCTGGGACATTAGGGACATATGGAACATATGGGACAGCTGGGACATCTGGGATGTTAGGGACATATGGGACATTTAGGACGTCTGGGACGTTAGGGACATATGGGACATTTAAGACGTCTGGGACGTTAAGGACATATGGGACATCTAACACGTCTGGGACATCTGGGACGTTAAGGACATATGGGACATTTAGGACTCCTGGGACATTAGGGACATATGGAACATATGGGACATTTAGGACGCCTGGGACATTAGGGACATATGTGACATATGGGACATCTGGGACGTTAGAGACATATGGGACATTTGAGACGTCTGGGACGTTAAGGACATATGGGACATCTAGGACGTCTGGGACGTCTGGAACGTTAAGGATATATGAGACATTTAGGACTCCTGGGACATTAGGGACATATGGAACATATGGGACATTTTGGACGCCTGGGACATTAGGGACATATGGGACATATGGGACATCTGGGACGTCTGGGAAGTTAAGGACATATGGGACATCTAAGACGTTTGGGACGTCTGAGACGTTAAGGACAAATAGGACATTTAGGACGCCTGGGACATTAAGGACATATGGGACATATGGGAAATCTGGGACGCCCGAGACGTTAGGGACATATGAAACATATGGGACATCTGGAACGTCTGTGACGTTAGGGACATATAGGACATCTAGGACGTCTGAGACGTTCGGGACATATGGAACATCTAGGACGTCTGGGATGTCTGGAACGTTAAGGACATACGGGACAGCTGGGACGTCTGGGACGTTAAGGACATATGGGAAATTTGGGACGTCTGGGACGTTAGGAACATATGGAACATCTAGGACGACTTAGACATTAGGGACATATGGAACATATGGTACATCTGCGACGTCTGGGACGTTAGGCACATATGGGACATTTGGGACGTCTGGGATGTTAGAGACATATGGGACATCTAGGACGTCTTGGACGTCTGGGACGTTAAGGACATATGGGACATTTAGGACGCCTGGAACATTAGGGACATATGGGACATATGGGACATCTGGGACGCCTGGGACATATGGGACGTTAGGGACATATGGGACATCTGGGACGTCTAAGACATTAGGGGTCATATAGGACATATGAAACATCTACGACATCTAGGACGTTAGGGACATATTTAACATCTGGGACGTCTGGGATGTCTGGACGTGAAGGACATACGGGACAGCTGGGACGTCTGGGACGTTAGGGACATATGGGACATTTAGGACGTCTGGGACATTAGGGACATGCGGGACAGCTGGGACGTCTGGGACGTTAGGGACATATGGGACATTTAGGACGTCTGGGACGTTAGGGACATATGGAACATTTAGGAAGCCTGGGACATTAGGGACATATGGGACGTATGGGACATCTGGGGCGTCTGAGACGTTAGGGACATATGGGACATCTAGGCCGTCTGGGATGTCTGGGAAGTTAGGGACATACCGACAGCTGGGACGTCTGGGACGTTTGGGACAAATGGGACATTTAGGACGTCTGGGACGTTAGGGACATATGGAACATTTAGAAAGCCTGTGACATTAGGGACATATGTGACGTATGGGACATTTGAGACGCCTGGGACATTAGGGACATATGGGACATATGGGACATCTGGGACGTTTGAGACGTCTAAGACGTTAGGGACATATAGGACATCTAGGACGTCTGGGACGTTAGGAACATATGGGACATCTAGGACGTCTGGGACGTCTGGGACGTTAGGGTCATACGGGACAGCTGGGACGTCTGGGACGTTAGGGACATATGGGACATTTAGGACGTCTGGGACGTCTGAGACGTATGGGACATACGGGACGTTAGGGACATACGGGACAGCTGGGACGTCTGGAACGTCAGGGGCATATGGGAAATTTAGGACGTCTGGGACATTAGGGACATATTTAACATATGGGACATCTAGGACGTCTGGGACGTTAGGGACATGTGGGACATCTAAGACGTCTGGGACGTTAAGGACATATGGGACATCTAGGACGTCTGGGACATTAGGGACATATGGGACATATGGGCATCTGGGACACCTGGGACATTAGGGACATATGGGACATATGGGACATCTGAGACGTCTGGGACGTTAGGGACATATGGGACATCTGGGACGTCTGGAACGTTAAGGACATATGGGACATCTAGGACGTCTGGGACGTTAAGAACATATGGAACATCTAGGACGCCTGAGACATTAGGGACAAATGGGACATACGAGACATCTGGGACGTCTGGGACGTTAAGAACATATGGGACATCTAGGACGTCTGGGCCG
This sequence comes from Agriotes lineatus, assembly GCA_940337035.1. Lineage (NCBI taxonomy): Eukaryota > Metazoa > Arthropoda > Insecta > Coleoptera > Elateridae > Agriotes > Agriotes lineatus. Next base: position 185,899 of record CALNHX010001598.1, on the reverse strand, counting down.
TTAGGGACATATGGGACATCTAGGACGTCTGGGACGTTAGGGACATATGAAACATCTGGACGCCTGGGACATTCGAGACATATGGGACATTAAGGACATCTGGGACGTCTGGGACTTTAGGGACATATGACACATCTTGGACGTCTGGAACGTTAAGGACATATGGGACCTTTAGGCCGTCTGGAACGTTAGGGACATGTGTGACATCTAGGACATCTGGGACGTTAGGGACATATGGGACATATCTGACATCTGGGACGTCTGGGACGTTAGGGACATATGGGAAATCTAGGGCGTCTAGAACGTTAGGGACATATGAAACATCTAGGACGTTTGTCACGTATGGGGCATTAGAGATGTCTGAGACGTCTGGGACGTTAGGGACTTATGGGCCATCTAGGACGTCTGGGACGTTAGGGACATATGGGACATCTAGAACGTCTGGGACGCTTGGGACGTTAAAGACATACACGACATCTAGGCCGTCTGGGACGTTAGGGACATGTGTGACATCCAGGACGGTTGGGACGTTAGGGACATATGGAACATCTGGGATGTCTGGAAAGTTAAGGACGTAGAGGACATCTAGGACGTCTGGGATGTTAGAGAAATATGGGACATCTAGGACGTCTGGGACGTCTGGAACGTTATGGAAATATGGGACATCTAGGACGGATGTGACGTTAGGGACATATGGGACATCTGGGACGTCTGGGACGTTAGTGACATATAGGACATCTAGGACGGTTGGGACGTTAGGGACATATGGGACATCTAGGACTGTTGGGACGTTAGGGACATATGGGACATCTGGGACGTCTGGGACGTTAAGGACATATAAGACATCTAGGACGTCTAGGACGTCTGGGACCATAAAAACATATGGGGAATTTAGGACGTCTGGGACGTTAGGGTCATATGGATGATCTATAACGCTTGGGACATTAGGGACATATGGGACATATGAGACATCTGGGACGTCTGGGACGTTAGGGACATACGGGACAGCTGGGACGTCTGGGATGTTAGGGACATATGGGACATTTAGGACGTCTGGGACGTTAGGGACATATGGGACATCTAGGACGCCTGGGACATTAGGGATCTTTGGGACATGTGAGACATCTGGGACGTCTGGGACGTTAGGGACAGCTGGGACATCTGGGATGTTAGGGACATATGGGACATTTAGGACTTCTGGGACGTTAGGGACATATGGGACATTTAGGAGGTCTGGGACGTTAGGGACATTTCGAACATCTAGGACGCTTGGGACATTAGGGACATATGGAACATATGGGACATGAGGGACGTTAGAGACATATGGGACATCTAGGACGTCTGGGACGTCTGGGACGTTAAGGACATATGGGACATTTAGGACTCCTGGGACATTAGGGACATATGGAACATATGGGACATCTGGGACGCCTGGGACATTAGGGACATATGGAACATATGGGACATCTGGGACGTCTGGGACGTAAGGGACATATGGGACATCTGGGACGTCTGCGACGTTAAGGATATATGGGACATCTAGTACGTCTGGGACGTCTGGGACGTTAAGGACACATGGGACATCTAGAACGTCTGGGACGTCTGGGACGTTAAGGACATATGGGACATTTAGGACTCCTGGGACATTAGGGACATATGGAACATATGGGACATCTGGGACGCCTGGGACATTAGGGACATATGGAACATATGGGACAGCTGGGACATCTGGGATGTTAGGGACATATGGGACATTTAGGACGTCTGGGACGTTAGGGACATATGGGGCATTTAAGACTTCTGGGACGTTAAGGACATATGGGACATTTAGGACTCCTGGGACATTAGGGACATATGGAACATATGGGACATTTAGGACGCCTGGGACATTAGGGACATATGGGACATATGGGACATCTGGGACGTCTGGGAAGTTAAGGACATATGGAACATCTAAGACGTTTGGGACGTCTGAGACGTTAAGGACAAATAAGACATTTAGGACGCCTGGGACATTAAGGACATATGGGACATATGGGAAATCTGGGACGCCCGGGACATTAGGGACATGTGAAATATATGGGACATCTGGAACGTCTGTGACGTTAGGGACATATAGGACACCTAGGACGTCTGGGATGTCTGGGACGTTAAGGACATACGGGACAGCTGGGACGTCTGGGACGTTAAGGACATATGGGAAATTTAGGACGTTTGGGACGTTAGAGACATATGGGACATCTAGGACGTCTTGGACGTCTGGGACGTTAAGGACATATGGGACATTTAGGACGCCTGGGACATTAGGGACATATGGGACATATGGGACATCTGGGACGCCTGGGACGTTAGGCACATATGGGACATTTGGGACGTCTGGGACGTTAGAGACATATGGGACATCTAGGACGTCTTGGACGTCTGGGACGTTAAGGACATATGGGACATTCAATACGCCTGGGAGATTAGGGACATATGGGACATATGGGACATCTGGGACGCCTGGGACATATGGGACATATGGGACATATGGGACATCTGGGACGTCTGGGACGTTAGGGGCATATGGGACATCTGGGACGGCTGGGACGTTAGGCACATATGGGACATTTGTTACGTCTGGGACGTTAGAGACATATGGGACATCTAGGACGTCTTGGACGTCTGGGACGTTAAGGGCATATGGGACATTTAGGACGTCTTAGACATTAGGGACATATGGAACATACGGGACATCTGGGACGTTAGGCACATATGGGACATTTGGGACGTCTGGGACGTTAGAGACATATGGGACATCTAGGACGTCTTGGACGTCTGGGACGTTAAGGACATATGGGACATTTAGGACGCCTGGGACATTAGGGACATATGGGACATATGGGACATCTGGGACGCCTGGGACATATGGGACATATGGGACATATGGGACATCTGGGACGTCTGGGACGTTAGGGGCATATGGGACATCTGGGACGGCTGGGACGTTAGGGAAATATGGGACATCTGGGACGTCTGGGACATTAGGGACATATAGGACATATGGAACATCTACGACATCTAGGACGTTAGGGACATATTTAACATCTGGGACGTCTGGGATGTCTGGGACGTTATTATTATTATTATTATTATTATTATTATACATTAAAAGTTAGGCGGCAAAGCCGTTTAAACTTTATCATATCATACAATGCACATGATGTGATATACAAAATTAACTGACATTTTTTAAAAATCTATCGTAATTGTTCTTAAATGTATTAACATTTGGCGCAGACACAACACTCTCCGGTAAACAGTTCCATTGCCTATGGACACGGTTGGTTATAAAATACTGCCGACAGAGTTTATAGAACCTTTCACGAATTAATTTATAATTGTGGCCTCTTAAACGACTGTTCTGATTGATCACAAAAATATCAAGATTGACACTGTAATACCCATGGAGAATTTTATACGTTTCAATAAGGTCACCACGTAGTCGTCTTTCACTTAATTTAGTTAAACCAAGAACTTGCAGTCTTTCTTCATAGGGTAATGCACGTATTTGAGGGCACATTCTCGTTATTCTGCGTTGATTTTGTTCCAAAGCATGGATATCACCAGCAAAATAAGGGTTCCAAATAGGTACAGCATATTCAAGTAAAGGTCTGATATAACATTTATATACTGTTGATAGCAGAGTGGGTGACATATTCTTGAAAGTTATTGATATCATATGCACCACTGAATTAACTTTTTTGATCATCTTTCCAATGTGGGGGGCCCATTTTAAATCTGAAGATATGATTATTCCTAGGTCTTTTTGCTGGGTGACTGGTCTGATCGTCACATTATTAAGTTTATATTGCAATTTAGGATTGTTACTTCCAATATGTAGCACAGAGCATTTTTGCGGGTTAAGTTCCAACAACCACAGACCACACCACTTATCAATTTTAGAAAGGTCTGACTGTAATACATCTGCCTGATTGATTGGGTTACCAAAGAATTTAGTATCATCCGCAAATAGAGAAGCTGAAGATTCCAAAACTTGAGCAAGATCGCTGATGAAAACGTTAAAGAGGAGAGGTCCCAGAACAGATCCTTGTGGTACACCGCTAACTGCAAAGTATTCATCCGATAACTCTCCATCAACTCTAACTCTACAGGTTCTGTTATTTAGAAAGTCCTTAATCCAAGCTAGTAGGTTCCCCTTAACACCATGATGTTCAAGCTTATAAATCAATCTTTGATGAGGTACAAGATCAAAAGCTTTTCTAAAATCAAGGTAAATAACGTCGGTTGGTTGCCGATTATCTTCGGCTTTCGTCCAGTGATCAAGGCATTGTAACAGGTTAGTGATCGTTGACCTTCCGGGCATAAAACCATGCTGTTTTTCATTTAAGCACCCATTTTTCATTAAAAAAGAAGTTAATTCACGGGATATAATTTTTTCCAAGCATTTGCAAACAAGGGATGTCAAACTAATTTGTCTGTAATTCGCTGGGTCAAGTTTGTTGCCTTGTTTATAGACTGGTACAATAACAGCGGACTTCCAATCTTCGGGAAGCTTTCCCTCTAGTAAAGATGATTGCATTAACTTTTTGATTGGCTCAACTAAAGATTCTTTACTGTTCTTTAGGAAGACAGCATTGATACCGTCAGGCCCAGCACTGGATTCTGCATTTATATCATTTATGGTCGAAAGCACGGACTCTTCAGTGATTGTTATCGTTTCTATGAAGTTGTGGTTACTTGTGAATTCGGGAAGTTCGGGTAAATTATCTAGCGGTTCAGGCACAAATGATGTTGAAAATTCATTAGCGAAAATATTTGCAACTTTTTTTGGGTCGGTTATTATGTCGTCGTCGCTGTTCCTTAGGCATATTGAAGATATCCTCGTATCTAAAGACTTTTTCACATATTTAAAGAAATTTTTGGTACTTTTACTGTTCACCAATTTTGATTCGTAGTCTGCTTTGGCTCTTCTTACTGCTGTAGTTACGCTGTTACAGCATTCTCTGTAACTTTGGTAGTTTTCTGTGGTGACAGTAGACTTATATTTATGCCACAATTTTCGTTTTTTGTTAATTTGCTTTTTGATATCACTATTAACCCATGGTTTTTCTTTTTTACGGCAAGAAGTTGAAGGAACAAATTCATCGATACAATGTTTTATATTATTTTTGAAGGTCTGCCATGATAAGTTTACATCGGCTGCAGTCCATCTCTGGTCCCGAAAGTAGTTATTTATATTGGTATAGTCAGCCACGTAGAAATTTTTTCGAGTTAAAAATGCTCCGAATTTATTTGCATTGAGAGAAAATTGCGAATTAGCTGTAATGACGGCATGATCGCTGCAGCCAATAGGGGCATGGCTTTCTACAGAAGATATCAATTTAGCGTCAGAAGAAAAGATCAGATCCAGAACCGAAGGTCTGTTGGTATTTCTATAGCGAGTTGGAAAAGTGATAAGTTGAAGTAGATTGGTTGATAGATATGTGTTCATAAATATAGCCGCTTGAGACATATTATCTAAAGGAGCGGCGGAACTCCATAATTCTTCAAGTTCAGGGTAATTGAAATCACCAAAAATTATTAAATTCTTATGGTCAGCGCTTGCATGAAGAATGGCATTATTTAAAAGCGCATCATGTTCCCGGGCGGTTGTTTTTGGTCTATAAATGCAGGCAATATTTAATTCCACTTGATAAAATTTCACATTAATCCATACAGATTCAACAAACGGCGTGTTATAATTTTCTAATAGCTTAACTGTGGGTTTGGCTTCACCGATTTTTTCTAAAATATAAATACACACTCCTCCTCCTTTAGCATAATCTCTGTCCTTTCTAAATAAAGTATACTCAGGTATATTAATTACAGAATCTGGTATTTCCTTTTTTAGCCATGTTTCGGTAATGAGAATAATATTAGGTTTGATTTTGTTGACTTCAATTAAAAGTTCTTGATATTTACTGGGTAATGAATCTAAATTAGTGTACATGTATTTAACTTCAAATATTTGGGAATTTAATGGGTTTAATAGTTTTTTGTTTTAACGATAGTTGGGGTTCCTCGGATATATTTAATCGTCCAGTCAGTTTCACCACTATCCTGCTTGGCCTTTAATTCGAAACGGAGATTTTTCATGTATTCTCTTTGCATGGGGGTTTTGTCAGAGTTAATTCCAAAATCTTTGTATTTAGCCGTAATAATATCCTTCTTTTTCAAAACATTTATGGCTTGCTGTTGATTAGTGAACGTAATTCGCAAAGGGCGACGGCTGTTTGCAGCAGGACGCAAACCAAGGCGTGAAATTTGAATAATATTTTCATTGGCGTTAGGTACGGTATTGAGTATATCCTTAATTACTTTTTTGTCGTGAGACTCCCGTTCAGCAGACTCATTTGATTCATTTTCCGGTACATTAAAAATTATCACATTGTTGGCACGAATTTGCCTTTCAGATATTTCATTGATTATGACTTCGGATTGTTTGTAGTTGTTTTGAGAGTTACGCTGAGTTTCATTTAATTTAGCTTCGAATTGGTTTTTCAGATCCTCAATAGACCTCGTAAATTCAGTCTGCAGTGATGTTATTAAAGATTTTAAATCGCTAAATTGAGATATATTGCTGTTACATGCATTACAAACAATCTTAAGCGAGCGTGATTTTTGCCGAGTGAGTTTAACATCGGTGTCCGACAATCCAGCACATTGCAAATGAATTTGCCCACGGCAAGCGTCGCACTGCGCTGTCGGCCCGGTTCGATCTTCTCCGCAGTTCTTACAAGCGCTCATTATCACCGACAAGAACACAACCAAACAATGAACGGGATGGACTGACCTTGCCTAGGGACATACGGGACATTTGGGACGTCTGGGACGTTAGGGACATACGGAACAGGTGGAACGTCTGGGACGTTAGGGACATATGGGACATTTAGGACGTCTGGGACGTCTGGGACGTTGAGGACATATGGGACATTTAGGACGCCTGGGACATTAGGGAAATATGGGACATATGGGTCATCTGGCACGTCTGGGACGTTAAGGACATATGGGACATCTGAGACGTTTGAGACGTCTGAGACGTTAAGGACAAATAGGACATTTAGGACGCCTGGGACATTAGGGACATATGGGACATATGGGACATCTGGGACGTCCGGGACATTAGGAACATATGGGACATCTGGGACGTTTGTGACGTTAATGACATGTAGGACATCTAGGACGTCTGAGACGTTTGGGACATATGGGACATCTAGGACGTCTGGGATGTCTGGTACGTTAGGGACATACGGAACAGGTGGAACGTCTGGGACGTTAGGGACATATGGGACATTTAGGACGTCTGGGACGTCTGGGACGTTGAGGACATATGGGACATTTAGGACGCCTGGGACATTAGGGAAATATGGGACATATGGGTCATCTGGCACGTCTGGGACGTTAAGGACATATGGGACATCTGAGACGTTTGAGACGTCTGAGACGTTAAGGACAAATAGGACATTTAGGACGCCTGGGACATTAGGGACATATGGGACATATGGGACATCTGGGACGTCCGGGACATTAGGAACATATGGGACATCTGGGACGTTTGTGACGTTAATGACATGTAGGACATCTAGGACGTCTGAGACGTTTGGGACATATGGGACATCTAGGACGTCTGGGACGTCTGGGACGTTAAGGGACATATGGGACATTTAGGACGCCTGGACATTAGGCTCATATGGGACATATGGGACATCTGGGACGCCTGGGACGTATCAGACATATGGGACATATGGGACATCTGGGACGTCTGGGACGTTAGGGGCATATGGGATATCTGGGACGTCTGGGACGTTAGGGACATATGGGACATTTGGGACGTCTGTGACGTTAAAGACATGTAGGACATCTAGGACGTCTTAGACATTAGGGACATATGGGACATCTGGGACGTCTTGGACATTAGAGACATATGGGACATCTAGGACGTCTTGGACGTCTGGTACGTTAAGGACATATGGGACATTTAGGACGCCTGGACATTAGGGACATATGGGACATATGGGACATCTGGGACGCCTGGGACGTATCAGACATATGGGACATATGGGACATCAGGGACGTCTGGGACGTTAGGTGCATATGGAATATCTGGGACGTCTGGGACGTTAGGGACATATGGGACATTTAGGACGGCTGGGACGTTAGGGACATACGGGACAGTTGGGACGTCTGGGACGTTAGGGACATATGGTACATTTAGGACGTCTGGGACGTTAGGGACATATGGAACATTTAGGAAGCCTGGGACGTTAGGGACATATGGGACATTTAGGACGCCTGGGACAATAGGGACATATAGGACATATGGGACATCTGGGACGTCTGGGACGTTAGGGACATATGGGACAGCTGGGACGTCTAAGACGTTAGGGAGATATGGGACATCTGGGACGTCTGGGACGTTAAGGACATATGGGACATCTAGGACGCCTAGGACATTAGGAACATATGAGACATATGGGACATCTGGGACGTCTGGGACGTTAGGGACATATGGGAAATATGGGACGTCTGGGACGTTTAGAATATATCAGACATCTAGGACGTCTGGGACGTCTGGAACGGTAAGGACATATGGGACATTTAGCACGCCTGAAACATTAGGGACATATGGGACATCTGGGAAGCCTGGGACATTAGGGACATATGGGACATCTGGGACGTCTAAGACGTTAGGGACATATGGGACATCTTGGACGTCTGGGACGTTAAGGACATATGAGACATCTAGGACGTCTAGCCCGTCTGGGACGTTAACGACATATGGAACATCTAGGACGCCTGGGACATTAGGGACATATGGGACAGCTGGGACGTCTGGGACGTTAGGGACGTATTGAACATTTAGGACGCCTGGGACATTAGAGACATATGGGACATATGAGACATCTGGGACGTTTGGGACGTTAGGGACATATGGGACATCTGGCACGTCTGGGACGTTAAGGACATATGGGACATTTAGGACGCCTGGAACATTAGGGAAATATGGAACATCTAGGACGCCTGGGTCATTAGGGACATATGGGACATCTGGGACGTCTGGGACGTTAGGGACATATGGGACATCTGAGAGGTCTGGGACGTTAAGGTCATATAAGACATCTAGGACGTCTGGGACGTCTGGGACGTTAAGGACATATGGGGCATTTAGGACGTCTGGGACGTTAGGGTCATATGGATGATCTATAACGCCTGGACATTAGGGACATATGGGACATATGGGACATCTGGGACGTCTAGGACGTTAGGGACATACGGGACAGCTGGGACGTCTGGGATGTTAGGGACATATGGGACATATGGGACATCCGGGACGCCTGGGACATATGGGACATATGGGACATATGGGACATCTGGGACGTCTGGGACGTTACTGGCATATGGGACATCTGGGACGGCTGGGACGTTAGGGACAAACGGGACAGCTGGGACTTCTGGGACGTTAGGGACATATGGGACATTTAGGACGTCTGGGACGTTAGGGACATACGGGACAGCTGGGACGTCTGGGACGTTAAGGACATATGGGACATTTAGGACGTCTGGGACGTTAGGGACATATGTAACATTTAGGAAGCCTGGGACATTAGGGACATATGGGACGTATGGGACATCTGGGACGTCTGAGACGTTAGGGACATATTGGACATCTAGGCCGTCTGGGATGTCTGGGAAGTTAGGGACATACGGGACAGCTGGGACGTCTGGGACGTTAGATACATATGGGACATTTAGGACGTCTGGGACGTTAGGGACATATGGAAAATTTAGAAAGCTTCAGACATTAGAAACATCTGGGACGCCTGGGACATTAGGGACATATGGGACATATGGGACATCTGGGACGTTTGGGACGTCTAAGACGTTAGGGACATATAGGACATTTAGGACGTCTGGGACGTTAGGGATATATGGGACATCTAGGACGTCTGGGACGTCTGGGACGTTATAGACATACGGGACAGCTCGGACGTCTGCGACGTTAAGGACATATGGGACATCTAGGACGTCTTGGACGTCTGGGACGTTGAGGACATTTGGGATATTTAGGACGTCTGGGACATTAGGGAAATATGGGACATATGGGACATCTGGCACGTCTGGGACGTTAAGGACATATGGGACATCTAAGACGTTTGGGACGTCTGAGACGTTAAGGACAAATAGGACATTTAGGACGCCTGGAACATTAGGGACATATGGGACATATGGGACATCTGGGACGCCCGGGACATTAGGGACATATGGGACATATGGGACATCTAGGACGTCTGTGACGTTAAAGACATGTAGGACACCTAGGACGTCTGAGACGATTGGGACATATGGGACATCTAGGACGTCTGGGATGTCTGGGACGTTAGGGACATACGGGACAGCTGGGACGTCTGGGACGTTAAGGATATATCGGAAATTTATTACGTTTGGGACGTTAGAAACATATGGAACATTTAGGACGCCTGGACATTAGGGACATATGGGACATATGAGACATCTGGGACGCCTGGGACATATGGGACATATGGGACATATGGGACATCTGGGACGTCTGGGACGTTAGGGGCATATGGGATATCTGGGACGTCTGGGGCGTTAGGGACATATGGGTCATTTAGGACAGCTGGGACGTTAGGGACATACGGGACAGTTGGGACGTCTGGGACGTTAGGGACATATGGGGCATTTAGGACGTCTGGGACGTTAGGGACATATGGAACATTTAGGAAGCCTGGGACGTTAGGGACATATGGGACATTTAGGACGTCTGGGACGTTAGAGACATATGGAACATCTAGGACGCCTGGGACATTAGGGACATATGGGACATATGGGACATCTGGGACGTCTGGGACGTTAGGGACATATGAGACATATGGGACGTCTGGGACGTTAGGGACATATGGAACATCTGAGACGTCTGGGACGTTAAGGACATATGGGACATCTAGGACGTCTGGGGCGTCTGGGACGTTAACGACATATGGGACATTTAGGACGCCTGGGACATTAGGGACACATGGGACATATGGGACTCCTGGGACATTAGGTACATTTGGGACATATGGGACATCTGGGACGGCTGGGACGTTAGGGACATATAGGACATCTAAGACATCTGGGACTTTAGGGACATATGGGACATCTAGGACGTCTGGGACGTCTGGGACGTTAGGGACATACGGGACAGCTGGGACGTCTGGAACGTTCGCGACATATGGAACAACCAGGACGCCTGGGACATTAGAGACATATGGGACATATAAGACATCTGGGACGTTTGGGACGTTAGGGACATATGGGGACATCTGGAACGTCTGGAACATTAATGACATATGGGACATCTAGGACGTTTGGGACGTCTGGGACGTTAAGGACATATGGGACATTTAGGACGCCTGAGACATTAGGAACATATGGGACATCTAGGACGCCTAGGACACTAGGGACATATGGGACATATGGGACATCTGGGACGTCTGGGGACGTTAAGGACATATAAGACATCTAGGACGTCTGGGATGTCTGGGACGTTAAGGACATACGGGACAGCTGGGACGTCTGGGACGTTAAGGACATATGGGAAATTTAGGGACGTTTGGGACGTTAGGAACATATGGAACATCTAGGACGTCTTAAACATTAGGGACATATGGAACATATGGGACATCTGGAACGTCTGGGACGTTAGGCACATATGGGACAGCTGGGACGTCTGGGATGTTAGGGACATATGGGACATTTTGGACGTCTGGGACGTTAGGGACGTATGGGACATCTAGGACGCCTGGGACATTAGGGACATTTGGAACATCTAGGACGCTTGGGACATTAGGGACATATGGAACATAAGAGACATCTGGGACGTCTGGGACTTTAGGGACATACGGGACAGCTGGGACGTCTGGGATGTTAGGGACATATGGGACATTTAAGACGTCTGGGACGTTAGGGACATATGGATGATCTATAACGCTTGGGACATTAGGGACATATGGGACATATGAGACATCTGGGACGTCTGGGACGTTAGGGACATACGGGACAGCTGGGACGTCTGGGATGTTAGGGACATATGGGACATTTAGGACGTCTGGACGTTAGGGACATATGGGACATCTAGGACGCCTGGGACATTAGGGATCTTTGGGACATATGAGACATCTGGGACGTCTGGGACGTTAGGGACAGCTGGGACATCTGGGATGTTAGGGACATATGGGACATTTATGACGTCTGGGACGTTAGGGACATATGGATGATCTATAACGCTTGGGATATTAGGGGACATATGGGACATATGAGACATCTGGGACGTCTGGGACGTTAGGGACATACGGGACAGCTGGGACATCTGGGATGTTAGGGACATATGGGACATCTAGGACGCCTGGGACATTAGGGATCTTTGGGACATATGAGACATCTGGGACGTCTGGGACGTTAGGGACAGCTGGGACATCTGGGATGTTAGAGACATATGGGACATTTAGGACGTCTGGGACGTTAGGGACATATGGGACATTTAGGACGTCTGCGACGTTAGGGACATTTGGAACATCTAGGACGCTTGGGACATTAGGAACATATGGAACATATGGGACATCTGGACGTCTGGGACGTTGGGGACATATGGGACATCTGGGACGTCTGGGACGTTAAGGACATATAAGACATCTAGAACGTCTAGGACGTCTGGGACCATAAAGACATATGGGGAATTTAGGATGTCTGGGACGTTAGGGTCATATGGATGATCTATAACGCTTGGGACATTAGGGACATATGGGACATATGAGACATCTGGGACGTCTGGGACGTTAGGGACATACGGGACAGCTGGGACGTCTGGGATATTTAGGACGTCTGGGACGTTAGGGACATATGGGACATCTAGGACGCCTGGGACATTAGGGATCTTTGGGACATATGAGACATCTGGGACGTCTGGGACGTTAGGGACAGCTGGGACATCTGGGATGTTAAGGACATATGGGACATTTAGGACGTCTGGGACGTTAGGGACATATGGGACATTTAGGACGTCTGGGACGTTAGGGACATTTGGAACATCTAGGACGCTTGGGACATTAGGGACATATGGATCATATGGGACATCTGGGACGTTAGAGACATATGGAACATTTCAGACGTCTGGGACGTTAAGGACATATGGGACATCTAGGACGTCTGGGACGTCTGGAACGTTAAGGACATATGGGACATTTGGGACGCCTGGGACATTAGGGACATATGGAACATATGGGACATCTGGGACGTCTGGGACGTAAGGGACATATGGGACATCTGGGACGTCTGCGACGTTAAGGACATATGGGACATCTAGTACGTCTGGGACGTCTGGGACGTTAAGGACATATGGGATATCTAGAACGTCTAGGACGTCTGGGACGTTAAAGGCATATGGGACATTTAGGACTCCTGGGACATTAGGGACATATGGAACATATGGGACATCTGGGACGCCTGGGACATTAGGGACATATGGAACATATGGGACAGCTGGGACATCTGGGATGTTAGGGACATATGGGACATATGGGACATCTGGGACGTCTAGGACGTTAGGGACATACGGGACAGCTGGGACGTCTGGGATGTTAGGGACATATGGGACATATGGGACATCCGGGACGCCTGGGACATATGGGACATATGGGACATATGGGACATCTGGGACGTCTGGGACGTTACTGGCATATGGGACATCTGGGACGGCTGGGACGTTAGGGACAAACGGGACAGCTGGGACTTCTGGGACGTTAGGGACATATGGGACATTTAGGACGTCTGGGACGTTAGGGACATACGGGACAGCTGGGACGTCTGGGACGTTAAGGACATATGGGACATTTAGGACGTCTGGGACGTTAGGGACATATGTAACATTTAGGAAGCCTGGGACATTAGGGACATATGGGACGTATGGGACATCTGGGACGTCTGAGACGTTAGGGACATATTGGACATCTAGGCCGTCTGGGATGTCTAAGAAGTTAGGGACATACGGGACAGCTGGGACGTCTGGGACGTTAGATACATATGGGACATTTAGGACGTCTGGGACGTTAGGGACATATGGAAAATTTAGAAAGCTTGAGACATTAGAAACATCTGGGACGCCTGGGACATTAGGGACATATGGGACATATGGGACATCTGGGACGTTTGGGACGTCTAAGACGTTAGGGACATATAGGACATTTAGGACGTCTGGGACGTTAGGGATATATGGGACATCTAGGACGTCTGGGACGTCTGGGACGTTATAGACATACGGGACAGCTGGGACGTCTGGGACGTTAAGGACATCTAGGACGTGTTAGACGTCTGGGACGTTGAGGACATTTGGGATATTTAGGACGCCTGGGACATTAGGGAAATATGGGACATATGGGACATCTGGCACGTCTGGGACGTTAAGGACATATGGGACATCTAAGACGTTTGGGACGTCTGAGACGTTAAGGACAAATAGGACATTTAGGACGCCTGGAACATTAGGGATATATGGGACATATGGGACATCTGGGACGCCCGGGACATTAGGGACATATGGGACATATGGGACATCTAGGACGTCTGTGACGTTAAAGACATGTAGGACACCTAGGACGTCTGAGACGTTTGGGACATATGGGACATCTAGGACGTCTGGGATGTTTGGGACGTTAGGGACATACGGGACAGCTGGGACGTCTGGGACGTTAAGGATATATCGGAAATTTAGGACGTTTGGGACGTTAGAAACATATGGAACATTTAGGACGCCTGGACATTAGGGACATATGGGACATATGAGACATCTGGGACGCCTGGGACATATGGGACATATGGGACATATGGGACATCTGGGACGTCTGGGACGTTAGGGGCATATGGGATATCTGGGACGTCTGGGGCGTTAGGGATATATGGGTCATTTAGGACAGCTGGGACGTTAGGGACATACGGGACAGTTGGGACGTCTGGGACGTTAGGGACATATGGGGCATTTAGGACGTCTGGGACGTTAGGGACATATGGAACATTTAGGAAGCCTGGGACGTTAGGGACATATGGGACATTTAGGACGTCTGGGACGTTAGAGACATATGGAACATCTAGGACGCCTGGGACATTAGGGACATATGGGACATATGGGACATCTGGGACGTCTGGGACGTTAGGGACATATGAGACATATGGGACGTCTGGGACGTTAGGGACATATGGAACATCTGAGACGTCTGGGACGTTAAGGACATATGGGACATCTAGGACGTCTAAGGCGTCTGGGACGTTAACGACATATGGGACATTTAGGACGCCTGGGACATTAGGGACACATGGGACATATTGGACTCCTGGGACATTAGGTACATTTGGGACATATGGGACATCTGGGACGGCTGGGACGTTAGGGACATATAGGACATCTAAGACATCTGGGACTTTAGGGACATATGGGACATCTAGTACGTCTGGGACGTCTGGGACGTTAGGGACATACGGGACAGCTGGGACGTCTGGAACGTTAGGGACATATGGAACATCTAGGACGCCTGGGACATTAGAGACATATGGGACATATAAGACATCTGGGACGTTTGGGACGTTAGGGACATATGGGACATCTGGAACGTCTGCAACATTAATGACATATGGGACATCTAGGACGTTTGGGACGTCTGGGACGTTAAGGACATATGGGACATTTAGGACGCCTGAGACATTAGGAACATATGGGACATCTAGGACGCTTAGGACACTAGGGACATATGGGACATATGGGACATCTGGGACGTCTGGGACGTTAAGGACATATAAGACATCTAGGACGTCTGGGATGTCTGGGACGTTAAGGACATACGGGACAGCTGGGACGTCTGGGACGTTAAGGACATATGGGAAATTTAGGACGTTTGGGACGTTAGGAACATATGGAACATCTAGGACGTCTTAAACATTAGGGACATATGGAACATATGGGACATCTGGAACGTCTGGGACGTTAGGCACATATGGGACAGCTGGGACGTCTGGGATGTTAGGGACATATGGCACATTTTGTACGTCTGGGACGT
This sequence comes from Agriotes lineatus, assembly GCA_940337035.1. Classification (NCBI taxonomy): domain Eukaryota; kingdom Metazoa; phylum Arthropoda; class Insecta; order Coleoptera; family Elateridae; genus Agriotes; species Agriotes lineatus. The sequence goes on along the minus strand of CALNHX010001598.1, from coordinate 169,754 downwards.
TAGGGACGTATGGGACATCTAGGACGCCTGGGACATTAGGGACATTTGAAACATCTAGGACGCTTGGGACATTAGGGACATATGGAACATAAGAGACATCTGGGACGTCTGGGACTATAGGGACATACGGGACAGCTGGGACGTCTGGGACGTTAGGGACATATGGGACATTTAGGACGTCTGGGACGTTAGGGACATATGGATGATCTATAACGCTTGGGACATTAGGGACATATAGGACATATGAGACATCTGGGACGTCTGGGACGTTAGGGACATACGGGACAGCTGGGACGTCTGGGATGTTAGGGACATATGGGACATTTAGGACGTCTGGGACGTTAGGGACATATGGGACATCTAGGACGCCTGGGACATTAGGGATCTTTGGGACATATGAGACATCTGGGACGTCTGGGACGTTAGGGACAGCTGGGACATCTGGGATGTTAGGGACATATGGGACATTTAGGACGTCTGGGACGTTAGGGACATATGGATGATCTATAACGCTTGGGACATTAGGGACATATGGGACATATGAGACATCTGGGACGTCTGGGACGTTAGGGACATACGGGACAGCTGGGACATCTGGGATGTTAGGGACATATGGGACATCTAGGACGCCTGGGACATTAGGGATCTTTGGGACATATGAGACATCTGGGACGTCTGGGACGTTAGGGACAGCTGGGACATCTGGGATGTTAGGGACATATGGGACATTTAGGACGTCTGGGACGTTAGGGACATATGGGACATTTAGGACGTCTGGGACGTTAGGGACATTTGGAACATCTAGGACGCTTGGGACATTAGGAACATATGGAACATATGGGACATCTGGGACGTCTGGGACGTTGGGTACATATGGGACATCTGGGACGTCTGGGACGTTAAGGACATATAAGACATCTAGAACGTCTAGGACGTCTGGGACCATAAAGACATATGGGGAATTTAGGATGTCTGGGACGTTAGGGTCATATGGATGATCTATAACGCTTGGGACATTAGGGACATATGGGACATATGGGACATATGAGACATCTGGGACGTCTGGGACGTTAGGGACATACGGGACAGCTGGGACGTCTGGGACATTTAGGACGTCTGGGACGTTAGGGACATATGGGACATCTAGGACGCCTGGGACATTAGGGATCTTTGGGACATATGAGACATCTGGGACGTCTGGGACGTTAGGGACAGCTGGGACATCTGGGATGTTAGGGACATATGGGACATTTAGGACGTCTGGGACGTTAGGGACATATGGGACATTTAGGACGTCTGGGACGTTAGGGACATTTGGAACATCTAGGACGCTTGGGACATTAGAGACATATGGATCATATGGGACATCTGGGACGTTAGAGACATATGGAACATTTCAGACGTCTGGGACGTTAAGGACATATGGGACATCTAGGACGTCTGGGACGTCTGGAACGTTAAGGACATATGGGACATTTGGGACGCCTGGGACATTAGGGACATATGGAACATATGGGACATCTGGGACGTCTGGGACGTAAGGGACATATGGGACATCTGGGACGTCTGCGACGTTAAGGACATATGGGACATCTAGTACGTCTGGGACGTCTGGGACGTTAAGGACATATGGGATATCTAGAACGTCTGGGACGTCTGGGACGTTAAGGACATATGGGACATTTAGGACTCCTGGGACATTAGGGACATATGGAACATATGGGACATCTGGGACGCCTGGGACATTAGGGACATATGGAACATATGGGACAGCTGGGACATCTGGATGTTAGGGGCATATGGGACATTTAGGACGTCTGGGACGTTAGGGACATATGGAACATTTAAGACGTCTGGGACGTTAAGGACATATGAGACATCTAGGACGTCTGGGACGTCTGGGACGTTAAGGACATATGGGACATTTAGGACTCCTGGAACATTAGGGACATATGGAACATATGTGACATTTAGGACGCCTGGGACATTAGGGACATATGTAACATATGGGACATCTGGGACGTTAGAGACATATGGGACATTTGAGACGTCTGGGCCGTTAAGGACATATGGGACATCTAGGACGTCTGGGACGTCTGGGACGTTAAGGACATATGGGACATTTAGGACTCCTGGGACATTAGGGACATATGGAACATATGGGACATTTAGGACGCCTGGGACATTAGGGACATATGGGACATATGGGACATCTGGGACGTCTGGAAAGTTAAGGACATATGGGACATCTAAGACGTTTGGGACGTCTGAGACGTTAAGGACAAATAGGACATTTAGGACGCCTGGGATATTAAGGACATATGGGACATATGGGAAATCTGGGACGCCCGGGACATTAGGGACATATGAAACATATGGGACATCTGGAACGTCTGTGACGTTAGGGACATATAGGACATCTAGGACGTCTGAGACGTTCGGGACATATGGAACATCTAGGACGTCTGGGATGTCTGGAACGTTAAGGACATACGGGACAGCTGGGACGTCTGGGACGTTAAGGACATATCGGAAATTTAGGACGTTTGGGACGTTAGGAACATATGGAACATCTAGGACGTCTTAGACATTAGGGACATATGGAACATATGGTACATCTGCGATGTCTGGGACGTTAGGCACATATGGGACATTTGGGACGTCTGGGACGTTAGAGACATACGGGACATCTAGGACGGCTTGGACGTCTTTGACGTTAAGGACATATGCAACATTTAGGACGCCTGGGACATTAGGGACATATGGGACATATGGGACATCTGGGACGCCTGGGACATATGGGACGTTAGGGACATATGGGACATCTGGGACGTCTGGGACATTAGGGGTCATATAGGACATATGGAACATCTACAACATCTAGGACGTTAGGGACATATTTAACATCTGGGGCGTCTGGGATGTCTGGACGTTAGGGACATACGGGACAGCTGGGACGTCTGGGACGTTAGGGACATATGGGACATTTAGGACGTCTGGGACGTTAGGGACATACGGGACAGCTGGGACGTCTGGGACGTTAAGGACATATGGGACATTTAGGACGTCTGGGACGTTAGGGGACATATGGAACATTTAGGAAGCCTGGGACATTAGGGACATATGGGACGTATGGGACATCTGGGGCGTCTGAGACGTTAGGGACATATGGGACATCTAGGCCGTCTGGGATGTCTGGGAAGTTAGGGACATACCGACAGCTGGGACGTCTGGGACGTTAGGGACAAATGGGACATTTAGGACGTCTGGGACGTTAGGGACATATGGAACATTAGAAAGCCTGTGACATTAGGGACATATGGGACGTATGGGACATTTGGGACGCCTGGGACATTAGGGACATATGGGTCATATGGAACATCTGGGACGTTTGGGACGTCTAAGACGTTAGGGACATATAGGACATCTAGGACGTCTGGGACGTTAGGGACATATGGGACATCTAGGACGTCTGGGACGACTGGGACGTTAGGTACATGCGGGACAGCTGAGACGTCTGGGACGTTAGGGACATATGGACATTTAGGACGTCTGGGACGTCTGGGACGTTAGGGACATACGGGACGTTAGGGACATACGGGACAGCTGGGACGTCTGGAACGTTAGGGGCATATGGGAAATTTAGGACGTCTGGGACATTAGGGACATATGGAACATATGGAACATCTAGGACGTCTGGGACGTTAGGGACATGTGGGACATCTAAGACGTCTGAGACGTTAAGGACATATGGGACATCTAGGACGTCTGGGACGTCTGGGACGGTAAGGACATATGAGACATTTTGGACGCCTGGGACATTAGGGACATATGGGACATATGGGCATCTGGGACACCTGGGTCATTAGGGACATATGGGACATATGGGACATCTGAGACGTCTGGGACGTTAGGGACATATGGGACATCTGGGACGTCTGGAACGTTAAGGACATATTGGACATCTAGGACGTCTGGGACGTTAAGGACATATGGAACATCTAGGACGCCTGAGACATTAGGGACAAATGGACATACAAGACATCTGGGACGTCTGGGACGTTAAGGACATATGGGACATCTAGGACGTCTGGGACGTTAGGGACATATGGGACATCTAGGACGTCTGGGACGTTAGGGACATATGAAACATCTAGGACACCTGAGACATTCGAGACATATGGGACATTAAGGACATCTGGAACGTCTGGACGTTAGATACATATGACACATCTGGGACGTCTGGAACGTTAAGGACATATGGGACCTTTAGGCCGTCTGGGACGTTAGGGACATGTGTGACATCTAGGACATCTGGGACGTTAGGGACATATGGGACATATGGGACATCTGGGCCGCTGGGACGTTAGGGACATATGGGAAATCTAGGGCGTCTAGGACGTTAGGGACATATGAAACATCTAGGACGTTTGTCACGTATGGGACATTAGAGATGTCTGAGACGTCTGGGACGTTAGGGACTTATGGGCCATCTAGGACGTCTGGGACGTTAGGGACATATGGGACATCTAGAACGTCTGGGACGTTTGGGACGTTAAAGACATACACGACATCTAGGCCGTCTGGGACGTTAGGGACATGTGTGACATCCAGGACGGTTGGGACGTTAGGGACATATGGAACATCTGGGATGTCTGGAAAGTTAGGGACGTAGAGGACATCTAGGACGTCTGGGATGTTAGAGAAATATGGGACATCTAGGACGTCTGGGACGTCTGGGACGTTAGGGACATATGGGACATCTAGGACGGATGTGACGTTAGGGACATATGGGACATCTGGGACGTCTGGGACGTTAGTGACATATAGGACATCTAGGACGGTTAGGACGTTAGGGACATATGGGACATCTAGGACTGTTGGGACGTTAGGGACATATGGGACATCTGGGACGTCTTGGACGTTAAGGACATATAAGACATCTAGGACGTCTAGGACGTCTGGGACCATAAAGACATATGGGGAATTTTGGACGTCTGGGACGTTAGGGTCATATGGATGATCTATACCGCTTGGGACATTAGGGACATATGGGACATATGAGAAATCTGGGACGTCTGGGACGTTAGGGGACATACGGGACAGCTGGGACGTCTGGGATGTTAGTGAAATATGGGACATTTAGGACGTCTGGGACGTTAGGGACATATGGGACATCTAGGACGCCTGGGACATTAGGGATCTTTGGGACATATGAGACATCTGGGACGTCTGGGACGTTTGGGACAGCTGGGACATCTGGGATGTTAGGGACATATGGGACATTTAGGACTTCTGGGACGTTAGGGACATATGGGACATTTAGGACGTCTGGGACGTTAGGGACATTTGGAACATCTAGGACGCTTGGGACATTAGGGACATATGGAACATATGGGACATCTGGGACGTCTGGGACGTCTGGGACGTTAAGGACATATGGGACATTTAGGACTCCTGGGACATTAGCGACATATGGAACATATGGGACATCTGGGACGCCTGGGACATTAGGGACATATGGAACATATGGGACATCTGGGACGTCTGGGACGTAAGGGACATATGGGACATCCGGGACGTCTGGGATGTTAGGGACATATGGGACATTTAGGACGTCTGGGACGTTAGGGACATATGGATGATCTATAACGCTTGGGACATTAGAGACATATGGGACATATGAGACATCTGGGACGTCTGGGACGTTAGGGACATACGGGACAGCTGGGACGTCTGGGATGTTAGGGACATATGGGACATTTAGGACGTCTGGGACGTTAGGGACATATGGGACATCTAGGACGCCTGGGACATTAGGGATCTTTGGGACATATGAGACATCTGGGACGTCTGGGACGTTAGGGACAGCTGGGACATCTGGGATGTTAGGGACATATGGGACATTTAGGACGTCTGGGACGTTAGGGACATATGGATGATCTATAACGCTTGGGACATTAGGGACATATGGAACATATGAGACATCTGGGACGTCTGGGACGTTAGGGACATACGGGACAGCTGGGACGTCTGGGATGTTAGAGACATATGGGACATTTAGGACGTCTGGGACGGTAGGGACATATGGGACATCTAGGACGCCAGGGACATTAGGGATCTTTGGAACATATGAGACATCTGGGACGTCTGGGACGTTAGGGACAGCTGGGACATCTGGGATGTTACGGACATATGGGACATTTAGGACGTCTGGAACGTTAGGGACATATAGGACATTTAGGACGTCTGGGACGTTAGGGACATTTGGAACATCTAGGACGCTTGGGACATTAGGGACATATGGAACATATGGGACATCTGGGACGTCTGGGACGTTAGGGACATATGGGACATTTGGGACGTCTGGGACGTTAAGGACATATGACATCTAGAACGTCTAGGACGTCTGGGACCATAAAGACATATGGGGAATTTAGGACGTCTGGGACGTTAGGATCATATGGATGATCTATAACGCTTGGGACATTAGGGACATATGGGACATATGAGACATCTGGGACGTCTGGGACGTTAGGGACATACGGGACAGCTGGACGTCTGGGATGTTAGGGACATATGGGACATTTAGGACGTCTGGGACGTTAGGGACATATGGGACATCTAGGACGCCTGGGACATTAGGAATCTTTGGGACATATGAGACATCTGGGACGTCTGGGACGTTAGGGACAGCTGGGACATCTGGGATGTTAGGGACATATGGGACATTTAGGACGTCTGGGACGTTAGGGGACATATGGGACATTTAGGACGTCTGGGACGTTAAAGACATTTGGAACATCTAGGACGCTTGGGACATTAGGGACATATGGAACATATGGGACATCTGGGACGTTAGAGACATATGGGACATTTGAGACGTCTGGGACGTTAAGGACATATGGGACATCTAGGACGTCTGGGACGTCTGGGACGTTAAGGACATATGGGACATTTAGGACTCCTGGGACATTAGGGACATATGGAACATATGGGACATCTGAGACGCCTGGGACATTAGGGACATATGGAACATATGGGACATCTGGGACGTCTGGGACGTAAGGGACATATGGGACATCCGGGACGTCTGCGACGTTAAGGATATATGGGACATCTAGTACGTCTGGGACGTCTGGGACGTTAAGGACATATGGGACATCTAGAACGTCTGGGACGTCTGGGACGTTAAGGACATATGAGACATTTAGGACTCCTGGGACATTAGGGACATATGGAACATATGGGACATCTGGGACGCCTGGGACATTAGGGACATATGGAACATATGGGACAGCTGGGACATCTGGGATGTTAGGGACATATGGGACATTTAGGACGTCTGGGACGTTAGGGACATATGGGACATTTAAGACGTCTGGGACGTTAAGGACATATGGGACATTTAGGACTCCTGGGACATTAGGGACATATGGAACATATGGGACATTTAGGACGCCTGGGACATTAGGGACATATGGGACATATGGGACATCTGGGACGTCTGGGAAGTTAAGGACATATGGGACATCTAAGACGTTTGGGACGTCTGAGACGTTAAGGACAAATAGGACATTTAGGACGCCTGGGACAGTAAGGACATATGGGACATATGGGAAATCTGGGACGCCCGGGACATTAGGGACATATGAAATATATGGGACATCTGGAACGTCTGTGACGTTAGGGACATATAGGACATCTAAGACGTCTGGGATGTCTGGGACGTTATGGACATACGGGACAGCTGGGACGTCTGGGACGTTAAGGACATATGGGAAATTTAGGACGTTTGGGACGTTAGAGACATATGGGACATCTAGCACGTCTTGGACGTCTGGGACGTTAAGGACATATGGGACATTTAGGACGCCTGGGACATTAGGGACATATGGGACATATGGGACATCTGGGACGCCTGGGACGTTAGGCACATATGGGACATTAGGGACGTCTGGGACGTTAGAGACATATGGGACATCTAGGACGTCTTGGACGTCTGGGACGTTGAGGACATATGGGACATTTAGGACGCCTGGGACATTAGGGACATATGGGACATATGGGACATCTGGGACGCCTGGGACATATGGGACATATGGGACATCTGGGACGTCTGGGACGTTAGGGGCATATGGGACATTTGGGACGGCTGGGACGTTAAGGAAATATGGGACATCTGGGACGTCTGGGACATTAGGGACATATGGGACATCTAGGACGTCTTGGACGTCTGGGACGTTAAGGACATATGGGACATTTAGGACGTCTTAGACATTAGGGACCTATGGAACATATGGGACATCTGGGACGTCTGGGACGTTACTCACATATGGGACATTTGGGACGTCTGGGACGTTAGAGACATATGGGACATCTAGGACGTCTTGGACGTCTGGGACGTTAAGGACATATGGGACATTTGGGACGCCTGGGACATTAGGGACATATGGGACATATGGGACATCTGGGACGCCTGGGACATATGGGACATATGGGACATATGGGACATCTGGGACGTCTGGGACGTTAGGGGCATATGGGACATCTGGGACGGCTGGGACGTTAGGGAAATATGGGACATCTGGGACGTCTGGGACATTAGGGACATATAGGACACATGGAACATCTACGACATCTAGGACGTTAGGGACATATTTAACATCTGGGACGTCTGGGATGTCTGGGACGTTAGGGACATACGGGACAGCTGGGACGTCTGGGACGTTAGGGACATATGGGACATTTAGGACGTCTATGACGTTAGGGACATATGGGACATCTAGGACGCCAGGGACATTAGGGAACTTTGGGACATATGAGACATCTGGGACGTCTGGGAAGTTAGGGACAGCTGGGACATCTGGGATGTTAGGGACATATGGGACATTTAGGACGTCTGGAACGTTAGGGACATATGGGACATTTAGGACGTCTGGGACGTTAGGGACATTTGGAACATCTAGGACGCTTGGGACATTAGGGACACATGGAACATATGGGACATCTGGGACGTCTGGGACGTTAGGGACATATGGCACATCTGGGACGTCTGGAACGTTAAGGACATATAAGACATCTAGAACGTCTAGGACGTCTGGGACCATAAAGACATATGGGGAATTTAGGACGTCTGGGACGTTAGGGTCATATGGATGATCTATAACGCTTGGGACATTAGAGACATATGGGACATATGAGACATCTGGGACGTCTGGGACGTTAAGGACATACGGGACAGCTGGGACGTCTGGGATGTTAGGGACATATGGGACATTTAGGACGTCTGGGACGTTAGGGACATATGGGACATCTAGGACGCCTGGGACATTAGGGATCTTTGGGACATATGAGACATCTGGGACGTCTGGGACGTTAGGGACAGCTGGGACATCTGGGATGTTAGGGACATATGGGACATTTAGGACGTCTGGGGCGTTAGGGACATATGGGACATCTAGGACGTCTGGGACGTCTGGGACGTTAAGGACATATGGAACATTTAGGACTCCTGAGACATTAGGGACATATGGAAAATATGGGACATCTGAGACGCCTGGGACATTAGGGACATATGGAACATATGGGACATCTGGGACGTCTGGGACGTAAGGGACATATGGGACATCCGGGACGTCTGCGACGTTAAGGATATATAGGACATCTAGTACGTCAGGGACGTCTGGGACGTTAAGGACATATGGGACATCTAGAACGTCTGGGACGTCTGGGACGTTAAGGACATATGGGACATTTAGGACTCCTGGGACAATAGGGACATATGGAACATATGGGACATCTGGGACGCCTGGGACATTAGGGACATATGGAACATATGGGACAGCTGGGACATCTGGGATGTTAGGGACATATGGGACGTTTAGGACGTCTGGGACGTTAGGGACATATGGGACATTTAAGACGTCTGGGACGTTAAGGACATATGGGACATCTAGGACGTCTGGGACGTCTGGGACGTTAAGGACATATGGGACATTTAGGACTCCTGGGACATTAGGGACATATGGAACATATGGGACATTTAGGACGCCTGGGACATTAGGGACATGTGGGACATATGGGACATCTGGGACGTCTGGGAAGTTAAGGACATATGGGACATCTAAGACGTTTGGGACGTCTGAGACGTTAAGGACAAATAGGACATTTAGGACGCCTGGGACATTAAGGACATATGGGACATATGGGAAATCTGGGACGCCCGGGACATTAGGGACATATGAAATATATGGAACATCTGGAACGTCTGTGACGTTAGGGACATATAGGACATCTAGGACGTCTGGGATGTCTGGGACGTTAAGGACATACGGGACAGCTGGGACGTCTGGGACGTTAAGGACATATGGGAAATTTAGGACGTTTGGGACGTTAGAGACATATGGGACATCTAGGACGCCTGGGACATTAGGGACATATGGGACATATGGGACATCTGGGACGCCTGGGACGTTAGGCACATATGGGACATTTGGGACGTCTGGGACGTTAGAGACATATGGGACATCTAGGACGTCTTGGACGTCTGGGACGTTAAGGACATATGGGACATTTAGGACGCCTGGGACATTAGGGACATATGGGACATATGGGACATCTGGGACGCCTGGGACATATGGGACATATGGGACATATGGGACATCTGGGACGTCTGGGACGTTAGGGGCATATGGGACATCTGGGACGTCTGGGACATTAGGGACATATGGGACATCTAGGACGTCTTGGACGTCTGGGACGTTAAGGACATATGGGACATTTAGGACGTCTTAGACATTAGGGACCTATGGAACATATGGGACATCTGGGACGTCTGGGACGTTAGGCACATATGGGACATTTGGGACGTCTGGGACGTTAGGTACATATGGGACATATGGGACATCTGGGACGCCTGGGACATATGGGACATATGGGACATATGGGACATCTGGGACGTCTGGAACGTTAGGGGCATATGGGACATCTGGGACGGCTGGGACGTTAGGGAAATATGGGACATCTGGGACGTCTGGGACATTAGGAACATATAGGACACATGGAACATCTACGACATCTAGGACGTTAGGGACATATTTAACATCTGGGACGTCTGGGATGTCTGGGACGTTAGGGACATACGGGACAGCTGGGACGTCTGGGACGTTAGGGACATATGGGACATTTAGGACGTCTGGGACGTTAGGGACATACGGGACAGCTGGGACGTCTGGGACGTTAGGGACATATGGGACATTTAGGACGTCTGGGACGTTAGGGACATATGGAACATTTAGGAAGCCTGGGACATTAGGGACATATGGGACGTATGGGACATCTGGGGCGTCTGAGACGTTAGGGACATATGGGGCATCTAGGCCGTCTGGGATGTCTGGGAAGTTAGGGACATAAGGACAGCTGGGACGTCTGGGACGTTAGGGACATATGGGACATTTAGGATGTCTGGGACGTTAGAGACATATAGAACATTTAGAAAGCCTGTGACATTAGGGACATATGGGACGTATGGGACATTTGGGACGCCTGGGACATTAGGGACATATGGGACATATGGGACATCTGGGACGTTTGGGACGTCTAAGACGTTAAGGACATATAAGACATCTAGGACGTCTGGGACGTTAGGGACATATGGGACATCTAGGACGTCTGGGACGTCTGCGACGTTAGGGACATACGGGACAGCTGAGACGTCTGGGACGTTAGGGACATATGGGACATTTAGGACGTCTGGGACGTCTGGGACTTTAGGGACATATGGGACATCTAGGCCGTCTGGGATGTCTGGGAAGTTAGGGACAAACGGACAACTGGAACGTCTGGGACGTTAGGGACATATGGGACATTTAGGACGTCTGGGACGTTAGGGACATATGGAACATTTAGAAAGCCTGTGACATTAGTAACATATGGGACGTATGGAACATTTAAGACGCCTGGGACATTAGGGACATATGGGACATATGGGACATCTGGGACGTTTGCGACGTCTAAGACGTTAGGGACATATAGGACATCTAGGACGTCTGGGACGTTAGGGACATATGGGACATCTAGGACGTCTGGGACGTCTGGAACGTTAGGGACATACGGGACAGCTGAGACGTCTGGGACGTTAGGGACATATGGGACATTTAGGACGTCTGGGACGTCTGGGACGTTAGGGACATACGGGACAGCTGAGACGTCTGGGACGTTAGGGACATACGGGACAGCTGCGACGTCTGGAACGTTAGGGGCATATGGGAAATTTAGGACGTCTGGGACATTAGGGACATATGGAACATATGGGACATCTGGGACGTCTGGGACGTTAGGGACATGTGGGACATCTAAGACGTCTGGGACGTTAATGACATATGGGACATCTAGGACGTCTGGGACGTCTGGGACGGTAAGGACATATGAGACATTTAGAACGCCTGGGACATTAGGGACATATGGGACATATGGGCATCTGGGACACCTGGGACATTAGGGACATATGGGACATATGGGACATCTGAGACGTCTGGGACGTTAGGGACATATGGGACATCTGGGACGTCTGGAACGTTAAGGACATATGGGACATCTAGGACGTCTGGGACGTTAAGGACATATGGAACATTTAGGATGCCTGAGACATTAGGGACAAATGGGACATACGAGACATCTGGGACGTCTGGGACGTTTAGGACATATGGGACATCTAGGACGTCTGGGACGTTAGGGACATATGGGACATCTAGGACGTCTGGGACGTTAGGGACATATAGGACATCTAGGACGTCTGGGACGTTAGGGACATATGAAACATCTAGGACGTTTGGGACGTCTGGGACGTTAGGGACATACGGGACAGCTGGGACGTCTGGGACGTTAGGGACATATGGAACATTTAGGACGTCTGGGACGTTAGGGACATATGAAACATCTAGGACGCCTGGGACATTCGAGACATATGGGACATTAAGGACATCTGGGACGTCTGGGACGTTAGGGACAAATGACACATCTGGGAAGTCTGGAACGTTAAGGACATATGGGACCTTTAGGCCGTCTGGGACGTTAATGACATGTGTGACATCTAGGACATCTGGGACGTTAGGGACATATGGGACATATGGAACATCTGGGACGTCTGGGACGTTAGGGACATATGGGAAATCTAAGGCGTCTAGAACGTTAGGGACATATGAAACATCTAGGACGTTTGTCACGTATGGGACATTAGAGATGTCTGAGACGTCTGGGACGTTAGGGACTTATGGGACATCTAGGACGTCTGGGACGTTAGGGACATTTGTGACTGCCAGGACGGTTGGGACGTTAGGGACATATGGAACATCTGGGATGTCTGGGAAGTTATGGACGTAGAGGACATCTAGGACGTCTGGGATGTTAGAGAAATATGGGATATCTAGGACGTCTGGGACGTTAGGGACATATGGGACATCTAGGACGGATGTAAGGTTAGGGACATATGGGACATCTGGGACGTCTGGGACGTTAGTGACATATAGGACATCTAGGACGGTTGGGACGTTAGGGACATATGGGACATCCAGGACTGTTGGGACGTTAGGGACATATGGGACATCTGGGACGTCTGAGACGTTAGGGGTGTATAGGACATCTAAGACGTCTGGGATGTTAAAGAAATATGGGACATCTAGGACGTTTGTCACGTCTGAGACGTTAGAGACATATGGGACATCTAGGACGTCTGGGACGTCTGGGACGTTTCGTACGTTAGGGACATGTGAGACATCTTTGACGTCTGGGACGTTAGGGACATATGGAGCATCTAGGACGCCTGGGACATTAGAGACATATGGGACATATGAGACATCTGGGACGTTTGGGACGTTAGGGACATATGGGACATCTGGCACGTCTGGGACGTTAAGGACATATGGGACATTTGGGACGCGTGGGACATTAGGGACGTATGGGACATCTAGGACGCCTGGGACATTAGGGACATATGGGACGTATGGGACATCTGGGACGTCTAGGACGTTAGGGACATACGGGACAGCTAGGACGTCTGGGATGTTAGGGACATATGGAACATCTAGGACGCCTGGGACATTAAGGACATGTGGGACAAATGGGACATCTGGGACGCCTGGGACATTAGGGACATATGGGACATTTAGGACTCCTGAGACATTAGGGACATATGGAAAATATGGGACATCTGAGACGCCTGGGACATTAGGGACATATGGAACATATGGGACATCTGGGACGTCTGGGACGTAAGGGACATATGGGACATCCGGGACGTCTGCGACGTTAAGGATATATAGGACATCTAGTACGTCAGGGACGTCTGGGACGTTAAGGACATATGGGACATCTAGAACGTCTGGGACGTCTGGGACGTTAAGGACATATGGGACATTTAGGACTCCTGGGACAATAGGGACATATGGAACATATGGGACATCTGGGACGCCTGGGACATTAGGGACATATGGAACATATGGGACAGCTGGGACATCTGGGATGTTAGGGACATATGGGACATTTAGGACGTCTGAGACGTTAGGGACATATGGGACATTTAAGACGTCTGGGACGTTAAGGACATATGGGACATCTAGGACGTCTGGGACGTCTGGGACGTTAAGGACATATGGGACATTTAGGACTCCTGGGACATTAGGGACATATGGAACATATGGGACATTTAGGACGCCTGGGACATTAGGGACATGTGGGACATATGGGACATCTGGGACGTCTGGGAAGTTAAGGACATATGGGACATCTAAGACGTTTGGGACGTCTGAGACGTTAAGGACAAATAGGACATTTAGGACGCCTGGGACATTAAGGACATATGGGACATATGGGAAATCTGGGACGCCCGGGACATTAGGGACATATGAAATATATGGAACATCTGGAACGTCTGTGACGTTAGGGACATATAGGACATCTAGGACGTCTGGGATGTCTGGGACGTTAAGGACATACGGGACAGCTGGGACGTCTGGGACGTTAAGGACATATGGGACATCTAGGACGCCTGGGACATTAGGGACATATGGGACATATGGGACATCTGGGACGCCTGGGACGTTAGGCACATATGGGACATTTGGGACGTCTGGGACGTTAGAGACATATGGGACATCTAGGACGTCTTGGACGTCTGGGACGTTAAGGACATATGGGACATTTAGGACGCCTGGGACATTAGGGACATATGGGACATATGGGACATCTGGGACGCCTGGGACATATGGGACATATGGGACATATGGGACATCTGGGACGTCTGGGACGTTAGGGGCATATGGGACATTTGGGACGGCTGGGACGTTAGGGAAATATGGGACATCTGGGACGTCTGGGACATTAGGGACATATGGGACATCTAGGACGTCTTGGACGTCTGGGACGTTAAGGACATATGGGACATTTAGGACGTCTTAGACATTAGGGACCTATGGAACATATGGGACATCTGGGACGTCTGGGACATTAGGGACATATGAGACATATGGGACATCTGGGACGCCTGGGACGTTAGGCACATATGGGACATTTGGGACGTCTGGGACGTTAGAGACATATGGGACATCTAGGACGTCTTGGACGTTTGGGACGTTAGAGACATATGGGACATCTAGGACGCCTGGGACATTAGGGACATATGGGACATATGGGACATCTGGGACGCCTGGGACGTTAGGCACATATGGGACATTTGGGACGTCTGGGACGTTAGAGACATATGGGACATCTAGGACGTCTTGGACGTCTGGGACGTTAAGGACATATGGGACATTTAGGACGCCTGGGACATTAGGGACATATGGGACATATGGGACATCTGGGACGCCTGGGACATATGGGACATATGGGACATATGGGACATCTGGGACGTCTGGGACGTTAGGGGCATATGGGACATTTGGGACGGCTGGGACGTTAGGGAAATATGGGACATCTGGGACGTCTGGGACATTAGGGACATATGGGACATCTAGGACGTTTTGGACGTCTGGGACGTTAAGGACATATGGGACATTTAGGACGTCTTAGACATTAGGGACCTATGGAACATATGGGACATCTGGGACGTCTGGGACGTTAGGCACATATGGGACATTTGGGACGTCTGGGACGTTAGGTACATATGGGACATATGGGACATCTGGGACGCCTGGGACATATGGGACATATGGGACATATGGGACATCTGGGACGTCTGGAACGTTAGGGGCATATGGGACATCTGGGACGGCTGGGACGTTAGGGAAATATGGGACATCTGGGACGTCTGGGACATTAGGGACATATAGGACACATGGAACATCTACGACATCTAGGACGTTAGGGACATATTTAACATCTGGGACGTCTGGGATGTCTGGGACGTTAGGGACATACGGGACAGCTGGGACGTCTGGGACGTTAGGGACATATGGGACATTTAGGACGTCTGGGACGTTAGGGACATACGGGACAGCTGGGACGTCTGGGACGTTAGGGACATATGGGACATTTAGGACGTCTGGGACGTTAGGGACATATGGAACATTTAGGAAGCCTGGGACATTAGGGACATATGGGACGTATGGGACATCTGGGGCGTCTGAGACGTTAGGGACATATGGGGCATCTAGGCCGTCTGGGATGTCTGGGAAGTTAGGGACATAAGGACAGCTGGGACGTCTGGGACGTTAGGGACATATGGGACATTTAGGATGTCTGGGACGTTAGAGACATATAGAACATTTAGAAAGCCTGTGACATTAGGGACATATGGGACGTATGGGACATTTGGGACGCCTGGGACATTAGGGACATATGGGACATATGGGACATCTGGGACGTTTGGGACGTCTAAGACGTTAAGGACATATAAGACATCTAGGACGTCTGGGACGTTAGGGACATATGGGACATCTAGGACGTCTGGGACGTCTGCGACGTTAGGCACATACGGGACAGCTGAGACGTCTGGGACGTTAGGGACATATGGGACATTTAGGACGTCTGGGACGTCTGGGACTTTAGGGACATATGGGACATCTAGGCCGTCTGGGATGTCTGGGAAGTTAGGGACATACGGACAACTGGAACGTCTGGGACGTTAGGGACATATGGGACATTTAGGACGTCTGGGACGTTAGGGACATATGGAACATTTAGAAAGCCTGTGACATTAGTAACATATGGGACGTATGGAACATTTAAGACGCCTGGGACATTAGGGACATATGGGACATATGGGACATCTGGGACGTTTGCGACGTCTAAGACGTTAGGGACATATAGGACATCTAGGACGTCTGGGACGTTAGGGACATATGGGACATCTAGGACGTCTGGGACGTCTGGAACGTTAGGGACATACGGGACAGCTGAGACGTCTGGGACGTTAGGGACATATGGGACATTTAGGACGTCTGGGACGTCTGGGACGTTAGGGACATACGGGACAGCTGAGACGTCTGGGACGTTAGGGACATACGGGACAGCTGCGACGTCTGGAACGTTAGGGGCATATGGGAAATTTAGGACGTCTGGGACATTAGGGACATATGGAACATATGGGACATCTGGGACGTCTGGGACGTTAGGGACATGTGGGACATCTAAGACGTCTGGGACGTTAATGACATATGGGACATCTAGGACGTCTGGGACGTCTGGGACGGTAAGGACATATGAGACATTTAGAACGCCTGGGACATTAGGGACATATGGGACATATGGGCATCTGGGACACCTGGGACATTAGGGACATATGGGACATATGGGACATCTGAGACGTCTGGGACGTTAGGGACATATGGGACATCTGGGACGTCTGGAACGTTAAGGACATATGGGACATCTAGGACGTCTGGGACGTTAAGGACATATGGAACATTTAGGATGCCTGAGACATTAGGGACAAATGGGACATACGAGACATCTGGGACGTCTGGGACGTTTAGGACATATGGGACATCTAGGACGTCTGGGACGTTAGGGACATATGGGACATCTAGGACGTCTGGGACGTTAGGGACATATAGGACATCTAGGACGTCTGGGACGTTAGGGACATATGAAACATCTAGGACGTTTGGGACGTCTGGGACGTTAGGGACATACGGGACAGCTGGGACGTCTGGGACGTTAGGGACATATGGAACATTTAGGACGTCTGGGACGTTAGGGACATATGAAACATCTAGGACGCCTGGGACATTCGAGACATATGGGACATTAAGGACATCTGGGACGTCTGGGACGTTAGGGACAAATGACACATCTGGGAAGTCTGGAACGTTAAGGACATATGGGACCTTTAGGCCGTCTGGGACGTTAGGGACATGTGTGACATCTAGGACATCTGGGACGTTAGGGACATATGGGACATATGGAACATCTGGGACGTCTGGGACGTTAGGGACATATGGGAAATCTAAGGCGTCTAGAACGTTAGGGACATATGAAACATCTAGGACGTTTGTCACGTATGGGACATTAGAGATGTCTGAGACGTCTGGGACGTTAGGGACTTATGGGACATCTAGGACGTCTGGGACGTTAGGGACATTTGTGACTGCCAGGACGGTTGGGACGTTAGGGACATATGGAACATCTGGGATGTCTGGGAAGTTATGGACGTAGAGGACATCTAGGACGTCTGGGATGTTAGAGAAATATGGGATATCTAGGACGTCTGGGACGTTAGGGACATATGGGACATCTAGGACGGATGTAAGGTTAGGGACATATGGGACATCTGGGACGTCTGGGACGTTAGTGACATATAGGACATCTAGGACGGTTGGGACGTTAGGGACATATGGGACATCCAGGACTGTTGGGACGTTAGGGACATATGGGACATCTGGGACGTCTGAGACGTTAGGGGTGTATAGGACATCTAAGACGTCTGGGATGTTAAAGAAATATGGGACATCTAGGACGTTTGTCACGTCTGAGACGTTAGAGACATATGGGACATCTAGGACGTCTGGGACGTCTGGGACGTTTCGTACGTTAGGGACATGTGAGACATCTTTGACGTCTGGGACGTTAGGGACATATGGAGCATCTAGGACGCCTGGGACATTAGAGACATATGGGACATATGAGACATCTGGGACGTTTGGGACGTTAGGGACATATGGGACATCTGGCACGTCTGGGACGTTAAGGACATATGGGACATTTGGGACGCGTGGGACATTAGGGACGTATGGGACATCTAGGACGCCTGGGACATTAGGGACATATGGGACGTTTGGGACATCTGGGACGTCTAGGACGTTAGGGACATACGGGACAGCTAGGACGTCTGGGATGTTAGGGACATATGGAACATCTAGGACGCCTGGGACATTAAGGACATGTGGGACAAATGGGACATCTGGGACGCCTGGGACATTAGGGACATATGGGACATATGGGACATCTGGGACGGCTGGGACGTTAGGGGCATATGGGACATCTGAGACGTCTTGGACGTTAAGGACATATAAGACATCTGGGACGTCTGGGACGTCTGGGACGTTAAGGACATATGGGGCATTTAGAACATCTGGGACGTTCGGGTCATATGGATGATCTATAACGCCTGGGACATTAGGGACATATGGGACATATGGGACATCTGGGACGTCTGGGACGTTAAGGACATATGGGACATTTAGGACGCCTGGGACATTAGGGATATATGGGACATATGGGACATCTGGGACGCTTGGGATATTAGGGACATATGGGACATATGGGACATGTGGGACATCTGAGACGTCTGGGACGTTAGGGACATAAGGGACATCTGGGACGTCTGGGACGTTAGGGACATATGGGACATCTAGGACATCTGGGACGTCTGGGACGTTAGGGATATACGGGACAGCAGGGACGTCTGGGACGTTAGGGACATATGGGACATTTAGGACGTCTGGGACATTAGGGACATATGAAACATTTAGGACGCCTGGGACATTAGGGACATATGGGACATATGGGACATATGAGACATCTGGAACGTCTGGGACGTTAGGGACATATAATACATCTAGGACGTCTGAGACGTTAGGGACATATGGGACATCTACGACGTCTGGGACGTCTGGGACGTCTGGGACGTTAGAGACATACGAGACATCTAGGACGCTTGGGACATTAGGGACATATGGAACATATGGGACATCAGGGACGTCTGGGACGTTAGGGACATATGGGACATTTGGGACGTCTGGGACGTTAAGGACATATGGGACATCTAGGACGTCTGGGACGTCTGGGACGTTAAGGACATATGGGACATTTAGGACGCCTGGGATATTAGGGACATATGGAACTTATGGGACATCTGGGACGCTTGAAACATTAGGGATATATGGGACATATGGGACATCTGGGACGTCTGGGACGTTAAGGAAATATGGAACATCTAGGACGTCTGGGACCTCTGGGACGTTGAGGACATATAGGACATTTAGGACGCCTGGGACATTAGGGAAATATGGGACATATGGGACATATGTCTCCTACGTCCCAGACGTCCCAGATGTCCCATATGTTCCATATGTCCCTAATGTCCCAGGCGTCCCAGATGTCCCATATGTTCCATATGTCCCTAATGTCCCTGGAGTCCTAAATGTCCCATATGTCCTTAACGTCCCAGACGTCCCAGACGTCCTAGATGTCCCATATGTCCTTAACGTCCCAGACGTCTCAAATGTCCCATATGTCTCTAACATCCCAGATGTCCCATATGTTCCTTTTGTTCCTAATGTCCCAAGCGTCCTAGATGTTCCAAATGTCCCTAACGTCCCAGACGTTCTAAATGTCCCATATGTCCCTAACGTCCCAGACGTCCTAAATGTCCCATATGTGACTAACATTCCAGATGTCCCAGCTGTCCCTAACGTCCCAGACGTCCCAGATGTCTCATATGTCCCAAAGATCCCTAATGTCCCAGGCGTCCTAGATGTCCCATATGTCCCTAACGTCCCAGACCTCCTAAATGTCCCATATGTCCCTAACATCCCAGACGTCTCAGCTGTCCCGTATGTCCCTAACGTCCCAGACGTCCCAGATGTCTCATATGTCCCATATGTCCCTAATGTCCCAAGAGTTATAGATCATCCATATGACCCTAACGTCCCAGACGTCCTAAATTCCCCATATGTCTTTATGGTCCCAGACGTCCTAGACGTCCTAGATGTCTTATATGTCCTTAACGTCCCAGACGTCCCATATGTCCCATATGTCCCTAGTGTCCCAGGCGTCCTAGATGTCCCATATGTCCCTAATGTCTCAGGCGTCCTAAATGTCCCATATGTCCTTAACGTCCCAGACGTCCCAAACGTCTTAGATGTCCCATATGTCATTAATGTCCCAGACGTTCCAGATGTCCCATATGTCCCTAACGTCCCAAACGTCCCAGATGTCTCATATGTCCCATATGTCTCTTATGTCCCAGGCGTCCTAGAGGTTCCATATGTCCCTAACGTCCCAGATGTCTTAGATGTCCTATATGTCCCTAACGTCCCAGCCGTCCCAGATGTCCCATATGTCCCAAATGTCCCTAATGTCCCAGGCGTCCTAGATGTTCCATATGTCTCTAACGTCCCAGACGTCCTAAATGTCCAATATGTCCCAAATGTCCCTAATGTCCCAGGAGTCCCATATGTCCTATATGTCCCTAATGTCCCAGGCGTCCTAAATGTCCCATATGTCGTTAACGTCTCAGACGCCCCAGACGTCCTAGATGTCCCATATGTCCCAAATGTCCCTAATGTCCCAGGAGTCCCATATGTCCTATATGTCCCTAATGTCCCAGGCGTCCTAGATGTTCCATATGTCCCTAACGTCCCAGATGTCTTAGATGTCCTATATGTCCCTAACGTCCCAGCCGTCCCAGATGTCCCATATGTCCCAAATGTCCCTAATGTCCCAGGCGTCCTAGATGTTCCATATGTCTCTAACGTCCCAGACGTCCTAAATGTCCCATATGTCCCATATGTCTCTTATGTCCCAGGCGTCCTAGATGTTCCATATGTCCCTAACGTTCCAGACGTCCCAGCTGTCCCGTATGTCCCTAACGTCCCAGACGTCCCAGACGTCCTAGATGTCCCATATGTCCCTAACGTCCCAGATGTCTTAGATGTCCTATATGTCCCTAACGTCCCAGCCGTCCCAGATGTCCCATATGTCCCAAATGTCCCTAATGTCCCAGGAGTCCCATATGTCCTATATGTCCCTAATGTCCCAGGCGTCCCAGATGTCCCATATGCCCCATATGTCCCTAATGTCCCAGGCTTGCTATATGTCCCATATGTCCTTACCGTCCCAGACGTCCCAGACGTCCTAGATGTCTCATATATCCTAAACGTCCCAGACGTCCCATATGTCCCATATGTCCCTAACGTCCCAGACGTCCCAGATGTCCCATATGTCCCAAATGTCCCTAATCTCCCAGGCGTCCTAGATGTTCCATATGTCTCTAACGTCCCAGACGTCCTAAATGTCCCATATGTCCCTAGCGTCCCAGGCTTCCTAAATGTTCCATATGTCCCTAACGTCACAGACGTCCTAAATGCCCCATATGTCCCTAACGTCCCAGACGTCCCAACTGTCTCGTATGTCCCTAACGTCCCAGCCGTCCTAAATGTCCCATATGTCCTTAACGTCTCAGACGCCCCAGACGTCCTAGATTTCCCATATGTCCTTAACGTCCCAGGCGTCCCAGATGTCCCATATGCCCCATATGTCCCTAATGTCCCAGGCGTGCTATATGTCCCATATGTCCTTACCGTCCCAGACGTCCCAGACGTCCTAGATGTCTCATATATCCTAAACGTCCCAGACGTCCCATATGTCCCATATGTCCCTAACGTCCCAGACGTCCCAGATGTCCCATATGTCCCAAATGTCCCTAATGTCCCAGGCGTCCTAGATGTTCCATATGTCTCTAACGTCCCAGACGTCCTAAATGTCCCATATGTCCCTAGCGTCCCAGGCTTCCTAAATGTTCCATATGTCCCTAACGTCACAGACGTCCTAAATGCCCCATATGTCCCTAACGTCCCAGACGTCCCAACTGTCTCGTATGTCCCTAACGTCCCAGCCGTCCTAAATGTCCCATATGTCCCTAACGTCCCAGACGTCCCAGATATCCCGTATGCCCCTAACGTCCCAGACGTCCCAGATGTTCCATATGTCCCATATGTCCCATATGTCCCAGGCGTCCCAGATGTCCCATATGTCCCATATGTCCCTAATGTCCAGGCGTCCTAGATGTCCCATATGTCTCTAATGTCCCAGACGTAACAGATGTCCCATATGTCCCTAACGTCCCAGACGTCCCAGATGTTCCATATGTCCCATATTTCCCTAATGTCTAAGACGTCCTAGATGTTCCATATGTTTCTAACGTCCCAAACGTCCTAAATTTCCCATATAGCCTTAACGTCCCAGACGTCCCAGCTGTCCCGTATGTCCCTAACGTCCCAGACATCCCAGACGTCCTAGATGTCCCATATGTCCCAAACGTCTCAGACGTCCTAGATGTCCTACATGTCTTTAACTTCACATACGTCCCAGATGTCCCATATGTCCCATATGTCCCTAATGTCCCGGGCGTCCCAGATGTCCCATATGTACCATATGTCCCTAATGTCCCAGGCGTCCTAAATGTCCTATTTGTCCTTAACGTCTCAGACGTCCCAAACGTCTTAGATGTCCCATATGTCCTTAACGTCCCAGACGTGCCAGATGTCCCATATGTCCCATATTTCCCTAATGTTCCAGGCGTCCTAAATGTCCCAAATGTCCTCAACGTCCCAGACGTCCCAGACGTCCTAGATGTCCCATATGTCCTTAACGTGCCAGACGTCCCATATGTCCCATATGTCCCATATATCCCTAATGTCCCAGGCGTCCCAGATGTCCCATAAGTTCCATATGTCCCTAATATCCCAGGCGTCCTAAATTTCCCATATGACCTTAACGTCCCAGACGTCCCAGACGTCCTAGATGTCCCATCTGTCCTTAACGTCCCAGACGTCCCAAATGTCCCATATGTCCCTAACGTCCCAGACGTCCCAGATTTCTCATATGTTCCATATGTCCCTAATGTCCCAAGCGACCTAGATGTCCCGTATGTCCCTAACGTCCCAGACGTCCCAGACGTCTTAGATGTCCCATATGTCCCTAACGTCTCAGACGTCCTAGATGTATTATATGTCCCTAACGTCCCAGACGTCCCAGATGTCCCATATGTCCCATATGTCCCTAATGTCCCAGGCGTCCTAAATGTTTCATATGTCCCTAACGTCCCAGACGTCTTAAATGTCCCATATATTCCTAACGTCCCAGACGTCTCTGCTGTTTCGTATGTCCCTAACGTGTCAGACGTCCCAGGCGTCCTAGATGTCCCATATGTCCCTAACGTCCCAGACGTCCCAGATGTCTCATATGTCAATAACGTCCCAGACGTCTCAGATGTCCCATATGTCCCTAATGTCCCAAGCGTATCAGATGTCCCATATGTCCCATATATCCCTAATGTCCCAGGCGTCCTAAATGTCCCATATGTCCTTAACGTCCCTGACGTCCCATACGTCCTAGATGTCCCATATGTCCCTAACGTCCCAGACGTCCCAGATGTCCCATTTGTCCTACATGTCCCTAATGTCCCAGGCGTCTTAGATGTCCCATATGTCATTAATGTCCCAGACGTTCCAGATGTCCCATATGTCCCTAACGTCCCAAACGTCCCAGATGTTTCATATGTCCCATATGTCTCTTATGTCCCAGGCGTCCTAGATGTTCCATATGTCCCTAACGTCCCAGATGTCTTAGATGTCCTATATGTCCCTAACGTCCCAGCCGTGCCAGATGTCCCATATGTCCCAAATGTCCCTAATGTCCCAGGCGTCCTAGATGTTCCATATGTCTCTAACGTCCCAGACGTCCTAAATGTCCCATATGTCCCAAATGTCCCTAATGTCCCAGGAGTCCCATATGTCCTATATGTCCCTAATGTCCCAGGCGTCCTAAATGTCCCATATGTCGTTAACGTCTCAGACGCCCCAGACGTCCTAGATGTCCCATATGTCCCAAATGTCCCTAATGTCCCAGGAGTCCCATATGTCCTATATGTCCCTAATGTCCCAAGCGTCCTAGATGTTCCATATGTCCCTAACGTCCCAGATGTCTTAGATGTCCTATATGTCCCTAACGTCCCAGCCGTCCCAGATGTCCCATATGTCCCAAATGTCCCTAATGTCCCAGGCGTCCTAGATGTTCCATATGTCTCTAACGTCCCAGACGTCTTAAATGTCCCATATGTCCCATATGTCTCTTATGTCCCAGGCGTCCTAGATGTTCCATATGTCCCTAACGTTCCAGACGTCCCAGCTGTCCCGTATGTCCCTAACGTCCCAGACGTCCCAGACGTCCTAGATGTCCCATATGTCCCTAACGTCCCAGATGTCTTAGATGTCCTATATGTCCCTAACGTCCCAGCCGTCCCAGATGTCCCATATGTCCCAAATGTCCCTAATGTCCCAGGAGTCCCATATGTCCTATATGTCCCTAATGTCCCAGGCGTCCTAAATGTCCCATATGTCGTTAACGTCTCAGACGCCCCAGACGTCCTAGATGTCCCATATGTCCTTAACGTCCCAGGCGTCCCAGATGTCCCATATGCCCCATATGTCCCTAATGTCCCAGGCGTGCTATATGTCCCATATGTCCTTACCGTCCCAGACGTCCCAGCCGTCCTAGATGTCTCATATATCCTAAACGTCCCAGACGTCCCATATGTCCCATATGTCCCTAACGTCCCAGACGTCCCAGATGTCCCATATGTCCCAAATGTCCCTAATGTCCCAGGCGTCCTAGATGTTCCATATGTCTCTGACGTCCCAGACGTCCTAAATGTCCCATATGTCCCTAGCGTCCCAGGCTTCCTAAATGTTCCATATGTCCCTAACGTCACAGACGTCCTAAATGCCCCATATGTCCCTAACGTCCCAGACGTCCCAACTGTCTCGTATGTCCCTAACGTCCCAGCCGTCCTAAATGTCCCATATGTCCCTAACGTCCCAGACGTCCCAGATATCCCGTATGCCCCTAACGTCCCAGACGTCCCAGATGTTCCATATGTCCCATATGTCCCATATGTCCCAGGCGTCCCAGATGTCCCATATGTCCCATATGTCCCTAATGTCCAGGCGTCCTAGATGTCCCATATGTCTCTAATGTCCCAGACGTAACAGATGTCCCATATGTCCCTAACGTCCCAGACGTCCCAGATGTTCCGTATGTCCCATATTTCCCTAATGTCTAAGACGTCCTAGATGTTCCATATGTTTCTAACGTCCCAAACGTCCTAAATTTCCCATATATCCTTAACGTCCCAGACGTCCCAAATGTCCCGTATGTCCCTAACGTCCCAGACATCCCAGACGTCCTAGATGTCCCATATGTCCCAAACGTCTCAGACGTCCTAGATGTCCTACATGTCTTTAACGTCACATACGTCCCAGATGTCCCATATGTCCCATATGTCCCTAATGTCCCGGGCGTCCCAGATGTCCCATATGTACCATATGTCCCTAATGTCCCAGGCGTCCTAAATGTCCTATTTGTCCTTAACGTCTCAGACGTCCCAAACGTCTTAGATGTCCCATATGTCCTTAACGTGCCAGACGTCCCAGATGTCCCATATGTCCCATATATCCCTAATGTCCCAGGCGTCCCAGATGTCCAATAAGTTCCATATGTCCCTAATATCCCAGGCGTCCTAAATTTCCCATATGACCTTAACTTCCCAGACGTCCCAGACGTCCTAGATGTCCCATCTGTCCTTAACGTCCCAGACGTCATAAATGTCCCATATGTCCCTAACGTCCCAGACGTCCCAGATGTCTCATATGTTCCATATGTCCCTAATGTCCCAAGCGACCTAGATGTCCCGTATGTCCCTAACGTCCCAGACGTCCCAGACGTCTTAGATGTCCCATATGTCCCTAACGTCTCAGACGTCCTAGATGTATTATATGTCCCTAACGTCCCAGACGTCCCAGATGTCCCATATGTCCCATATGTCCCTAATGTCCCAGGCGTCCTAAATGTTTCATATGTCCCTAACGTCCCAGACGTCTTAAATGTCCCATATATTCCTAACGTCCCAGACGTCTCTGCTGTTTCGTATGTCCCTAACGTGTCAGACGTCCCAGGCGTCCTAGATGTCCCATATGTCCCTAACGTCCCAGACGTCCCAGATGTCTCATATGTCAATAACGTCCCAGACGTCTCAGATGTCCCATATGTCCCTAATGTCCCAAGCGTCCCAGATGTCCCATATGTCCCATATATCCCTAATGTCCCAGGCGTCCTAAATGTCCCATATGTCATTAACGTCCCAGACGTCCCATACGTCCTAGATGTCCCATATGTCCCTAACGTCCCAGACGTCCCAGATGTCCCTTTTTTGTCCTACATGTCCCTAATGTCCCAGGCGTCGTAGATGTTCCATATGTCCCTAACATCCCAGACGTCCTAGCTGTCCCGTATGTCCCTAACGTCCTAGACGTCCAAGATGTCCCATATGTCCCATATGTCCCTAATGTCCCAGGCGTTATAGATCATCCATATGACCCTAACGTCCCAGACGTTCTAAATGCCCCATATGTCCTTAACGTCCCAGACGTCCCAGATGTCTTATATGTCCTTAACGTCCCAGACGTCTCAGATGTCCAATTTGTCCCTAACATCCCAGACGTCCCAGATGTCCCATATGTCCCATATGTCCCTAATGTCCCAGGCGTCCTAGATGTCCCATACGTCCCTAATGTCCCACGGGTCCCAAATGTCCCATATGTCTTTAACGTCCCAGACGTGCCAGATGTCCCATATGTCCCTAACGTCCCAAACGTCCCAGATGTCTCATATGTCTTATATGTCTCTAATGTCCCAGGCGTCCTAGATGTTCCATATGTCCCTAACGTCCCAGACGTCCCAGCTATCCCTTATGTCCCTAACGTCCCAGACGTCCCAGACGTCCTAGATGTCTCATTTGTCTCTAACGTTTTAGATGTCCCATATTTCCCATATGTCCCTAATGTCCCAGACGTCCTAGATGTTCCATATGTCCCTAACGTCCCAGACATCCTAAATGTCCTATATGTCCCTAACGTCCCAGACGTCCCAGGCGTCCTAGATGTCCCATATGTCCCTAACGACCAAGACGTCCTAGATGTCCTATATGTCCCTAACGTCCCAGACGTTCCAGACGTCCCAGATGTCCCATATGTCCCATATGTCCCTAATGTCCCAGGCGTCCCAGCTGTCCCATATGTCCCATATGTCCCTAATGTCGCAGGCGATCTAAATGTCCCATATGTCCTTAACGTCCCAGACGTCCCAGACGTCCTAGATGTCCTATATGTCCCTAACGTCCCAGACGTCCCAGATGTCCTTAATGTCCGATATGTCTCGAATGTCCCAGGCGTCCTAGATGTTTTATATGTCCCTAACGTCCCAGACGTCCCAGCTATCCCTTATGTCCCTAACGTCCCAGACGTCCCAGACGTCCTAGATGTCCCATTTGTCCCTAACGTCTCAGATGTCCCATATTTTCCATATGTCCCTAATGTCCCAGGCGTCCTAGATGTTCCATATGTCCCTAACGTCCCAGACATCCTAAATGTCCTATATGTCCCTAACGTCCCAGACGTCCCAGCTGTCCCGTATGTCCCTAACGTCCCAGACGTCCCAGGCGTCCTAGATGTCCCATATGTCCCTAACGACCAAGACGTCCTAGATGTCCTATATGTCCCTAACGTCCCAGACGTCCCAAACGTCCCAGATGTCCCATATGTCCCATATGTCCCTAATGTCCCAGGCGTCCCAGCTGTCCCATATGTCCCATATGTCCCTAATGTCCCAGGCGATCTAAATGTCCCATATGTCACTAACGTCCCAGACGTTCTAGCTGTCCCGTATGTCCCTAACGTCCCAGACGTGCCAGACGTCTAAGATGTTTCATATGTCCCTAACGTCCCAGACGTCCTAGATGTCTTATATGTCCCTAACGTCCCAGACGTCCTAGATGTCTCATATGTCCCTAACGTCCCAGACGTCCTAGATGTCCCATATGTCCTTAACGTCCCAGACGTCCCAAATGTCTCATATGTCCCATTTGTCCCTAATGTCCCAGGCGTCCTAGATGTTCCATATGTCCATAACGTCCCAGACGTCCTAAATGTCCCATATGTCCCTAATGTTCCAGGCGTCCTAAATGTCCCATACGTCCTCAACGTCCCAGACGTCCCAGACGTCCTTGATGTACCATATGTCCTTAACGTTCCAGACGTCCCAGATGTCCCATATGTCCCTAACGTCCCAGACGTCTCAGATGTCCCATATGTCCCATATGTCCCTAATGTCCCAGGCGTCCCAGACGTCCCATATGTCCCATATGTGCCTAATGTCCCAGGCGTCCTAAATGTCTCATATGTCCTTAACGTCCCAGACGTCCCAGACGTCCTAGATGTCCCATATGTCCTTAACGTCCCAGACGTCTTAGATGTCCCATATGTCCCTAACGTCCCAGACGTCCCAGATGTCCCGTATCTCCCTAACGTCCCAGACGTCCCAGACGTCCTAAATGTCCCATATGTCCCTAACGTCTTAGACGTCCCAGCTGTCCCGTATGTCCCTAACGTCCCAGACGTCCCAGACGTCTTAGATGTCCAATACGTTCCTAACGTCCCGGACGTCCTAGATGTCCTATATGTCCCTAACGTCTTAGACGTCCCAAACGTCCCAGATGTCCCATATGTCCCATATGTCCCTATGTCCCAGGTGTCCCAGATGCCCATATGTCCCATATGTCCCTAATGTCCCAGGCGTCCTAAATGTCTCATATGTGCTTACCGTCCCAGACGTCCCAGACGTCCTAGTTGTCCCATATGTCCTTAAAGTCCCAGACGTCTTAGATGTCCCACATGTCCCTAACGTCCCAGACGTCCCAGATGTCCCATATGTTCCATATGTCCCTAATGTCCCAGACGTCCTAAATTTCCCATATGCCCCTAACGTTCCAGACATCCCACCTGTCCCGTATGTCCCTAACGTCACGTATGTCCCTAACGTCCCAGACGTCCCAGACGTCCCAGACGTCCCAGACGTCCTAAATGTCCCATATGTCCCTAACGTCCCAGACGTCTCAGCTGTCCCGAATGTCCCTAACGTCCCAGACGTCCCAGACGTCCTAGATGTCCCATATGTCCCTAACGTCCCAGACGTCCTAGATGTCCTATATGTCCCTAACGTCTTAGACGTCCCAAACGTCCCAGATGTCCCATATGTCCCATATGTCCCTAATGTCCCAAGCGTCCCAAATGTCCCATACGTCCCATATGTTCCTAATGTCACAGGCTTTCTAAATGTTCCATATGTCCCTAACGTCCCAGACGTCCTAAATGTCCCATATGTCCCTAACGTCCCAGACGTCCCAGCTGTCCGTATGTCCCTAACTTCCCAGACATCCCAGACGGCCTAGATGTCCCATATGTCCCTAACGTCTCAGACGCCCCAGATGTCCCATACGTCCCATATGTCCCTAATGTCCCAGACGTACCAGATGTCCCATATGTCCCTAACGTCCCAAACGTCCCAGAGGTCTCATCTGTCCCATATGTCTCTAATGTCCCAGGCGTCCTAGATGTTCCATATGTCCCTAACGTCCCAGACATCCTAAATGTCCTATATGTCCCTAACGTCCCAGACGTCCCAGCTGTCCCGTATGTCCCTAACGTCCCAGACGTCCCAGGCGTCCTAGATGTCCCATATGTCCCTAACGTCCCAGCCGTCCCAGATGTCCCATATGCCCCTAACGTCCCAGACGTCCCAGATGTCCCATATATCCCATATGTTCCAGGCGTCCCAGATGTCCCATATGTCCCATATGTCCCTAATGTCCCAGGCGTCCTAAATGTCCCATATGTCCTTAACGTCCCAGACGTCCAAGACGTCCTAGATGTCCCATATGTCTCTAACGTCCCAGACGTCCCAAATGTCCCATATGTACCTAACGTCCCAGACGTCCCAGATGTCCCATATGTTTCATATGTCCCTAATGTCTAAGACGTCCTAGATGTTCCATATGTTCCTAACGTCCCAGACATCCCAAACGTCCTAGATGTTCCATATGTCCCTAACGTCCCAGCCGTCCCAGATGTCCCATATGTCTCTAACGTCCCAGACGTCCCAAATGTCCCATATGTACCTAACGTCCCAGACGTCCCAGATGTCCCATATGTTTCATATGTCCCTAATGTCTAAGACGTCCTAAATTTCCCATATGTCCTTAACGTTCCAGACGTCCCAGCTGTTCCGTATGTCCCTAACGTCCCAGACATCCCAGACGTCCTAGAGGTTCCATATGTCCCGAACTTCTCAGACGTCCTAGATGTCCTATATGTCCCTAACGTCACATACGTTCCAGACGTCCCATATGTTTCATATGTCCCTAATGTCCCGGGCGTCCCAGATTTCCCATATGTCCCATATGTCCTTAATGTCCCAGGCGTCCTAAATGTCCTATTTGTCCTTAACGTCTCAGACGTCCCAATCGTCTTAGATGTCCCATATGTCCTTAACTTCCCAGACGTCCCAGATGTCCCATATGTCCCATATGTCCCTAATGTCCCAGGCGTCCTAAATGTCCCATATGTTCCATATGTCCCTAATGTCTCAGGAGTCCTAAATGTCCCATATGTGCTTAACGTTACAGACGTCCCAGACGTCCTAGATGTCCCATATGTCCTTAACGTCCCAGACGTCTCAAATGTCCCATATGTCTCTATCGTCCCAGATGTCCCATATGTTCCATATGTCCCTAATGTCCCAAGCGTCCTAGATGTTCCAAATGTCCCTAACGTCCCAGACGTCCTAAATGTCCCATATGTCCCTAACGTCCCAGACGTCCTAAATGTTCCATATGTCCCTAACATCCCAGATGTCCCAGCTGTCCCATATGTTCCATACGTCCCTAATGTCCCAGGCGTCCCAGATGTCCCATATGTTCCATATGTCCCTAATGTCCCAGGAGTCCTAAATGTCCCATATGTCCTTAACGTCCCAGACGTCCTAAATGTCCCATATGTCCCTATCATCCCAGATGTCCCAGCTGTCCCATATGTTCCATATGTCCCTAATGTCCCAGGCGTCCCAGATGTCCCATATGTTCCATATGTCCCTAATGTCCCAGGAGTCCTAAATGTCCCATATGTCCTTAACGTCCCAGACGTCCCAGACGTCCTAGATGTCCCATATGTCCTTAACGTCCCAGACGTCCCAGACGTACTAAATGTCCCATATGTCCTTAACGTCGTAGACGTCCCAGATGTCCCATATGTCCCTTACGTCCCAGACGTCCCAGATGTCCCATATGTTCAATATGTCCCTAATGTCCCAGGCGTCGCAGATGTCCCATATGTTCCATATGTCCCTAATGTCCCAGGAGTCCTAAATGTCCCATATGTCCTTAACGTCCCAGACGTCCCAGACGTCGTAGATATCCCATATGTCCTTAACTTCCCAGACGTCTCGAATGTCCCATATGTCTCTAACATCCCAAATGTCCCATATGTTCCATATGTCCCTAATGTCCCAAGCGTCCTAGATGTTCCAAATGTCCCTAACGTCCCAGACGTCCTAAATGACCCATATGTCCCTAACGTCCCAGACCTCCTAAATGTCCCATATGTCCCTAACATCCCAGATGTCCCAGCTGTCCCTAACGTCCCAGACGTCCCAGATGTCCCATATATCCCATATGTTCCAGGCGTCCCAGATGTCCCATATGTCCCATATGTCCCTAATGTCCCAGGCGTCCTAAATGTCCCATATGTCCTTAACGTCCCAGACGTCCAAGACGTCCTAGATGTCCCATATGTCTCTAACGTCCCAGACGTCCCAAATGTCCCATATGTACCTAACGTCCCAGACGTCCCAGATGTCCCATATGTTTCATATGTCCCTAATGTCTAAGACGTCCTAGATGTTCCATATGTTCCTAACGTCCCAGACATCCCAAACGTCCTAGATGTTCCATATGTCCCTAACGTCCCAGCCGTCCCAGATGTCCCATATGTCTCTAACGTCCCAGACGAGCCAAATGTCCCATATGTACCTAACGTCCCAGACGTCCCAGATGTCCCATATGTTTCATATGTCCCTAATGTCTAAGACGTCCTAAATTTCCCATATGTCCTTAACGTTCCAGACGTCCCAGCTGTTCCGTATGTCCCTAACGTCCCAGACATCTCAGACGTCCTAGAGGTTCCATATGCCCCGAACTTCTCAGACGTCCTAGATGTCCTATATGTCCCTAACGTCACATACGTTCCAGACGTCCCATATGTTTCATATGTCCCTAATGTCCCGGGCGTCCCAGATTTCCCATATGTCCCATATGTCCTTAATGTCCCAGGCGTCCTAAATGTCCTATTTGTCCTTAACGTCTCAGACGTCCCAATCGTCTTAGATGTCCCATATGTCCTTAACTTCCCAGACGTCCCAGATGTCCCATATGTCCCATATGTCCCTAATGTCCCAGGCGTCCTAAATGTCCCATATGTTCCATATGTCCCTAATGTCTCAGGAGTCCTAAATGTCCCATATGTCCTTAACGTCCCAGACATCCCAGACGTCCTAGATGTCCCATATGTCCTTAACGTCCCAGACGTCTCAAATGTCCCATATGTCTCTATCGTCCCAGATGTCCCATATGTTCCATATGTCCCTAATGTCCCAAGCGTCCTAGATGTTCCAAATGTCCCTAACGTCCCAGACGTCCTAAATGTCCCATATGTCCCTAACGTCCCAGACGTCCTAAATGTTCCATATGTCCCTAACATCCCAGATGTCCCAGCTGTCCCATATGTTCCATACGTCCCTAATGTCCCAGGCGTCCCAGATGTCCCATATGTTCCATATGTCCCTAATGTCCCAGGAGTCCTAAATGTCCCATATGTCCTTAACGTCCCAGACGTCCCAGACGTCCTAGATGTCCCATATGTCCTTAACGTCCCAGACGTCCCAGACGTACTAGATGTCCCATATGTCCTTAACGTCGCAGACGTCCCAGATGTCCCATATGTCCTTTACGTCCCAGACGTCCCAGATGTCCCATATGTTCCATATGTCCCTAATGTCCCAGGCGTCCCAGATGTCCCATATGTTCCATATGTCCTTAATGTCCCATGCGTCCTAAATGTCCTATTTGTCCTTAACGTCTCAGACGTCCCAAACGTCTTAGATGTCCCATATGTCCTTAACTTCCCAGACGTCCCAGATGTCCCATATGTCCCATATGTCCCTAATGTCTCAGGAGTCCTAAATGTCCCATATGTCCTTAACGTCCCAGACGTCCCAGACGTCCTAGATGTCCCATATGTCTCTAACGTCCCAGATGTCCCATATGTTCCATATGTCCCTAATGTCCCAAGCGTCCTAGATGTTCCAAATGTCCCTAACGTCCCAGACGTCCTAAATGTCCCATATGTCCTTAACGTCCCAGACGTCCTAAATGTCCCATATGTCCCTATCATCCCAGATGTCCCAGCTGTCCCATATGTTCCATATGTCCCTAATGTCCCAGGCGTCCCAGATGTCCCATATGTTCCATATGTCCCTAATGTCCCAGGAGTCCTAAATGTCCCATATGTCCTTAACGTCCCAGACGTCCCAGACGTCCTAGATGTCCCATATGTCCTTAACGTCCCAGACGTCCCAGACGTACTAAATGTCCCATATGTGCTTAACGTCGTAGACGTCCCAGATGTCCCATATGTCCCTTACGTCCCAGACGTCCCAGATGTCCCATATGTTCAATATGTCCCTAATGTCCCAGGCGTCGCAGATGTCCCATATGTTCCATATGTCCCTAATGTCCCAGGAGTCCTAAATGTCCCATATGTCCTTAACGTCCCAGACGTCCCAGACGTCCTAGATATCCCATATGTCCTTAACTTCCAGACGTCTCGAATGTCCCATATGTCTCTAACATCCCAAATGTCCCATATGTTCCATATGTCCCTAATGTCCCAAGCGTCCTAGATGTTCCAAATGTCCCTAACGTCCCAGACGTCCTAAATGACCCATATGTCCCTAACGTCCCAGACCTCCTAAATGTCCCATATGTCCCTAACATCCCAGATGTCCCAGCTGTCCCTAACGTCCCAGACGTCCCAGATGTCTCATATGTCCCAAAGATCCCTAATGTCCCAGGCGTCCTAGATGTCCCATATGTCCCTATCGTCCCAGATGTCCTAAATGTCCCATATGTCCCTAACATCCCAGACGTCCCAGCTATCCCGTATGTCCCTAACGTCCCAGACGTCCCAGATGTCTCATATGTCCCATATGTCCCTAATGTCCCAAGCGTTATAGATCATCCATATGACCCTAACGTCCCAGACGTCCTAAATTCCCCATATGTCTTTATGGTCCCAGACGTCCTAGACGTCTTAGATGTCTTATATGTTCCATATGTCCCTAATGTCTAAGACGTCCTAGATGTTCCATATGTTCCTAACGTCCCAGACATCCCAGACGTCCTAGATGTTCCATATGTCCCTAACGTCCCAGCCGTCCCAGATGTCCCATATGTTCCATATGTCCCTAATGTCTAAGACGTCCTAAATTTCCCATATGTCCCTAACATCCCAGATGTCCCAGCTGTCCCTAACGTCCCAGACGTCCCAGATGTCTCATATGTCCCAAAGATCCCTAATGTCCCAGGCGTCCTAGATGTCCCATATGTCCCTAACGTCCCAGATGTCCTAAATGTCCCATATGTCCCTAACATCCCAGACGTCCCAGCTATCCCGTATGTCCCTAACGTCCCAGACGTCCCAGATGTCTCATATGTCCCATATGTCCCTAATGTCCCAAGCGTTATAGATCATCCATATGACCCTAACGTCCCAGACGTCCTAAATTCCCCATATGTCTTTATGGTCCCAGACGTCCTAGACGTCCTAGATGTCTTATATGTTCCATATGTCCCTAATGTCTAAGACGTCCCAGCTGTCCCGTATGTCCCTAACGTCCCAGACATCCCAGACGTCCTAGAGGTTCCATATGTCCCGAACTTCTCAGACGTCCTAGATGTGCTACATGTCCCTAACGTCACATACGTTCCAGATGTCCCATATGTTTCATATGTCCCTAATGTCCCGGGCGTCCCAGATTTCCCATATGTCCCATATGTCCTTAATGTCCCAGGCGTCCTAAATGTCCTATTTGTCCTTAACGTCTCAGACGTCCCAATCGTCTTAGATGTCCCATATGTCCTTAACTTCCCAGACGTCCCAGATGTCCCATATGTCCCATATGTCCCTAATGTCCCAGGCGTCCTAAATGTCCCATATGTTCCATATGTCCCTAATGTCTCAGGAGTCCTAAATGTCCCATATGTCCTTAACGTCCCAGACGTCCCAGACGTCCTAGATGTCCCATATGTCCTTAACGTCATAGACGTCTCAAATGTCCCATATGTCTCTATCGTCCCAGATGTCCCATATGTTCCATATGTCCCTAATGTCCCAAGCGTCCTAGATGTTCCAAATGTCCCTAACGTCCCAGACGTCCTAAATGTCCCATATGTCCCTAACGTCCCAGACGTCCTAAATGTTCCATATGTCCCTAACATCCCAGATGTCCCAGCTGTCCCATATGTTCCATACGTCCCTAATGTCCCAGGCGTCCCAGATGTCCCATATGTTCCATATGTCCCTAATGTCCCAGGAGTCCTAAATGTCCCATATGTCCTTAACGTCCTAGACGTCCCAGACGTCCTAGATGTCCCATATGTCCTTAACGTCCCAGACGTCCCAGACGTACTAGATGTCCCATATGTCCTTAACGTCGCAGACGTCCCAGATGTCCCATATGTCCTTTACGTCCCAGACGTCCCAGATGTCCCATATGTTCCATATGTCCCTAATGTCCCAGGCGTCCCAGATGTCCCATATGTTCCATATGTCCTTAATGTCCCATGCGTCCTAAATGTCCTATTTGTCCTTAACGTCTCAGACGTCCCAAACGTCTTAGATGTCCCATATGTCCTTAACTTCCCAGACGTCCCAGATGTCCCATATGTCCCATATGTCCCTAATGTCTCAGGAGTCCTAAATGTCCCATATGTCCTTAACGTCCCAGACGTCCCAGACGTCCTAGATGTCCCATATGTCTCTAACGTCCCAGATGTCCCATATGTTCCATATGTCCCTAATGTCCCAAGCGTCCTAGATGTTCCAAATGTCCCTAACGTCCCAGACGTCCTAAATGTCCCATATGTCCTTAACGTCCCAGACGTCCTAAATGTCCCATATGTCCCTATCATCCCAGATGTCCCAGCTGTCCCATATGTTCCATATGTCAATAATGTCCCAGGCGTCCCAGATGTCCCATATGTTCCATATGTCCCTAATGTCCCAGGAGTCCTAAATGTCCCATATGTCCTTAACGTCCCAGACGTCCCAGACGTCCTAGATGTCCCATATGTCCTTAACGTCCCAGACGTCCCAGACGTACTAAATGTCCCATATGTCCTTAACGTCGTAGACGTCCCAGATGTCCCATATGTCCCTTACGTCCCAGACGTCCCAGATGTCCCATATGTTCAATATGTCCCTAATGTCCCAGGCGTCGCAGATGTCCCATATGTTCCATATGTCCCTAATGTCCCAGGAGTCCTAAATGTCCCATATGTCCTTAACGTCCCAGACGTCCCAGACGTCCTAGATATCCCATATGTCCTTAACTTCCAGACGTCTCGAATGTCCCATATGTCTCTAACATCCCAAATGTCCCATATGTTCCATATGTCCCTAATGTCCCAAGCGTCCTAGATGTTCCAAATGTCCCTAACGTCCCAGACGTCCTAAATGACCCATATGTCCCTAACGTCCCAGACCTCCTAAATGTCCCATATGTCCCTAACATCCCAGATGTCCCAGCTGTCCCTAACGTCCCAGACGTCCCAGATGTCTCATATGTCCCAAAGATCCCTAATGTCCCAGGCGTCCTAGATGTCCCATATGTCCCTAACGTCCCAGATGTCCTAAATGTCCCATATGTCCCTAACATCCCAGACGTCCCAGCTATCCCGTATGTCCCTAACGTCCCAGACGTCCCAGATGTCTCATATGTCCCATATGTCCCTAATGTCCCAAGCGTTATAGATCATCCATATGACCCTAACGTCCCAGACGTCCTAAATTCCCCATATGTCTTTATGGTCCCAGACGTCCTAGACGTCCTAGATGTCTTATATGTTCCATATGTCCCTAATGTCTAAGACGTCCCAGCTGTCCCGTATGTCCCTAACGTCCCAGACATCCCAGACGTCCTAGAGGTTCCATATGTCCCGAACTTCTCAGACGTCCTAGATGTGCTACATGTCCCTAACGTCACATACGTTCCAGATGTCCCATATGTTTCATATGTCCCTAATGTCCCGGGCGTCCCAGATTTCCCATATGTCCCATATGTCCTTAATGTCCCAGGCGTCCTAAATGTCCTATTTGTCCTTAACGTCTCAGACGTCCCAATCGTCTTAGATGTCCCATATGTCCTTAACTTCCCAGACGTCCCAGATGTCCCATATGTCCCATATGTCCCTAATGTCCCAGGCGTCCTAAATGTCCCATATGTTCCATATGTCCCTAATGTCTCAGGAGTCCTAAATGTCCCATATGTCCTTAACGTCCCAGACGTCCCAGACGTCCTAAATGTCCCATATGTCCTTAACGTCCCAGACGTCTCAAATGTCCCATATGTCTCTAACGTCCCAGATGTCCCATATGTTCCATATGTCCCTAATGTCCCAAGCGTCCTAGATGTTCCAAATGTCCCTAACGTCCCAGACGTCCTAAATGTCCCATATGTCCCTAACGTCCCAGACGTCCTAAATGTCGCATATGTCCCTAACATCCCAGATGTCCCAGCTGTCCCATATGTTCCATATGTCCCTTATGTCCCAGGCGTCCCAGATGTCACATATGTTCCATATGTCCCTAATGTCCCAGGAGTCCTAAATGTCCCATATGTCCTTAACGTCCCAGACGTCCCAGACGTCCTAGATGTCCCATATGTCCTTAACGTCCCAGACGTCCTAGACGTACTAGATGTCCCATATGTCCTTAACGTCGCAGACGTCCCAGATGTCCCATATGTCCCTTACGTCCCAGACGTCCCAGATGTCCCATATGTTCCATATGTCCCTAATGTCCCAGGCGTCCCAGATGTCCCATATGTTCCATATGTCCTTAATGTCCCAGGAGTCCTAAATGTCCCATATGTCTTTAACGTCCCAGACGTCCCAGACGTCCTAGATGTCCCATATGTCCTTAACGTCCCAGACGTCTCAAATGTCCCATATGTCTCTAACATCCCAGATGTCCCATATGTTCCATATGTCCCTAATTTCCCAAGCGTCCTAGATGTTCCAAATGTCCCTAACGTCCCAGACGTCCTAAATGTCCCATATGTCCCTAACGTCCCAGACGTCCCAGCTGTCCCGTATGTCCCTAACGTCCCAGACATCCCAGACGTCCTAGATGTTCCATATGTCCCGAACGTCTCAGACGTCCTAGATGTCCTATATGTCCCTAACGTCACAGACGTTCCAGATGTCCCATATGTTTCATATGTCCCTAATGTCCCGGGCGTCAAAGATTTCCCATATGTTTCATATGTCCTTAATGTCCCATGCGTCCTAAATGTCCTATTTGTCCTTAACGTCTCAGACGTCCCAAACGTCTTAGATGTCCCATATCCTTAACTTCCCAGACGTCGCAGATGTCCCATATGTCCCATATGTCCCTAATGTCCGTCTGGGACGTTAGGGACATATAGGACATCTAGGACGTCTGGGACGTCTGGGACGTTAAGGACATATGGGACATTTAGATCGCCTGCGACATTAGGGACATATGGGACATATGGAACAGCTGGGACCCCTGGGACATTAGGGACATATGGGACATATGGGACATCTGGGACGTCTGGGACGTCTGGGACCTTAGGGACATATAGGACATCTAGACGTCTTGGTCGTTAGGGACATATGGGACATCTAGGACGCCTGGGACGTCTGGGACGTTAGGGACATACGGGACAGCTGGGACGTCTGGGACGTTAGGGACATATAGGACATTTAGGATGTCTGGGACGTTAGGGACATATGGAACATCTAGGACGTCTGGGACATTAGGGACATATGGGAAATATGGGACATCTGAGACGTTAGAGACAAATGAGACATCTAGGACGTCTGGGACGTCTGGGACGTTAGGGACATAAGGGATAGCTGGGACGTCTGAAACGTTAGGGACATATGGAACATCTAGGACGCCTGGGACATTAGAGACATATGGGACATATGAGACATCTGGGACGTTTGGGACGTTAGGGACATATGGGACATCTGGCACGTCTGGGACGTTAAGAACATATGGGACATTTGGGACGCGTGGGACATTAGGGACGTATGGGACATCTAGGACGCCTGGGACATTAGGGACATATGGGACATATGGGACATCTGGGACGTTAGGGACAAATTGGACATCTGAGACGTCTGGGACGTTAAGGACATATAAGACATCTGGGACGTCTGGGACGTCTGGGACGTTAAGGACATATGGGGCATTTATGTCCCATTTGTCCCTAACGTCTCAGATTTCCCATATTTCCCATATGTCCCTAATGTCCCAGGCGTCCTAGATGTTCCATATGTCCCTAACGTCCCAGACATCCTAAATGTCCTATATGTCCCTAACGTCCCAGATGTCCCAGCTGTCCCGTATGTCCCTAACGTCCCAGACGTCCCAGGCGTCCTAGATGTCCCATATGTCCCTAACGACCAAGACGTCCTAGATGTCCTATATGTCCCTAACGTCCCAGACGTCCCAGACGTCCCAGATGTCCCATATGTCCCATATGTCCCTAATGTCTCAGGCGTCCCAGCTGTCCCATATGTCCCATATGTCCCTAATGTCTCAGGCGTCCCAGCTGTCCCATATGTCCCATATGTCCCTAATGTCCCAGGCGATCTAAATGTCCCGTATGTCCCTAACGTCCCAGACGTGCCAGACGTCTAAGATGTTTCATATGTCCCTAACGTCCCAGACGTCCTAGATGTCTTATATGTCCCTAACGTCCCAGACGTCCTAGATGTCCCATATGTCCCTAACGTCCCAGACGTCCTAGATGTCCCATATGTCCTTAACGTCCCAGACGTCCCAAATGTCTCATATGTCCCATTTGTCCCTAATGTCCCAGGCGTCCTAGATGTTCCATATGTACATAACGTCCCAGACGTCCTAAATGTCCCATATGTCCCTAATGTTCCAGGCGTTCTAAATGTCCCATACGTCCTCAACGTCCCAGACGTCCCAGACGTCCTAGATGTCCCATATGTCCTTAACGTTCCAGACGTCCCAGATGTCCCATATGTCCCTAACGTCCCAGACGTCTCAGATGTCCCATATGTCCCATATGTCCCTAATGTCCCAGGCGTCCCAGACGTCCCATATGTCCCATATGTCCCTAATGTCTCAGGCGTCCTAAATGTCTCATATGTCCTTAACGTCCCAGACGTCCCAGACGTCCTAGATGTCCCATATGTCCTTAACGTCCCAGACGTCTTAGATGTCCCATATGTCCCTAACGTCCCAGACGTCCCAGATGTCTCATATGTTCCATATGTCCCTAATGTCCCAAGCGTCCTAGATGTTCCATATGTCCCTAACGTCCCAGACGTCCTAAATGTCCCATATGCCCCTAACGTCCCAGACGTCCCAGCTGTCCCGTATCTCCCTAACGTCCCAGACGTCCCAGACGTCCTAAATGTCCCATATGTCCCTAATGTCCCAGGCGTCCTAAATGTCTCATATGTCCTTACCGTCCCAGACGTCCCAGACGTCCTAGATGTCCCATATGTCCTTAACGTCCCAGACGTCCTAAATTCCCCATATGTCTTTATGGTCCCAGACGTCC
Source organism: Agriotes lineatus (assembly GCA_940337035.1). Lineage (NCBI taxonomy): Eukaryota > Metazoa > Arthropoda > Insecta > Coleoptera > Elateridae > Agriotes > Agriotes lineatus. The sequence goes on along the minus strand of CALNHX010001598.1, from coordinate 127,676 downwards.
TAGACGTCCTAGATGTCTTATATGTCCTTAACGTCCCAGAGGTCCCAGATGTTCCATATGTCCCTAACGTCCCAGACGTCCCAGATGTCCCATATGTCCCATATGTCCCTAGTGTCCCAGGCGTCCTAGATGTCCCATATGTCCCTAATGTCTCAGGCGTCCTAAATGTCCCATATGTCCTTAACGTCCCAGACGTCCCAAACGTCCTAGATGTCCCATATGTCATTAATGTCCCAGACGTTCCAGATGTCCCATATGTCCCTAACGTCCCAAACGTCCCAGATGTCTCATATGTCCCATATGTCTCTTATGTCCCAGGCGTCCTAGATGTTCCATATGTCCCTAACGTTCCAGACGTCCCAGCTGTCCCGTATGTCCCTAACGTCCCAGACGTCCCAGACGTCCTAGATGTCCCATATGTCCCTAACGTCCCAGATGTCTTAGATGTCCTATATGTCCCTAACGTCCCAACCGTCCCAGATGTCCCATATGTCCCAAATGTCCCTAATGTCCCAGGAGTCCCATATGTCCCATATGTCCCTAATGTCCCAGGCGTCCTAAATGTCCCATATGTCGTTAACGTCTCAGACGCCCCAGACGTCCTAGATGTCCCATATGTCCTTAACGTCTCAGACGTCCCAGATGTCCCATATGTCACTAACGTCTCAGCCGTCCCAGATGTCCCATATGTCCCTAATGTCCCAGGCGTCCCAGATGTCCTATATGCCCCATATGTCCCTAATGTTCCAGGCGTGCTATATGTCCCATATCTCCTTACCGTCCCAGACGTCCCAGACGTCCTAGATGTCTCATATATATTAAACGTCCCAGACGTCCCATATGTCCCATATGTCCCTAACGTCCCAGACGTCCCAAATGTCCCATATGTCCCAAATGTCCCTAATGTCCCAGGCGTCCTAGATGTTCCATATGTCTCTAACGTCCCAGACGTCCTAAATGTCCCATATGTCCCTAGCGTCCCAGGCTTCCTAAATGTTCCATATGTCCCTAACGTCCCAGACGTCCTAAATGCCCCATATGTCCCTAACGTCCCAGACGTCCCAACTGTCCCGTATGTCCCTAACGTCCCAGCCGTCCTAAATGTCCCATATGTCCCTAACGTCCCAGACGTCCCAGATATCCCATATGCCCCTAACGTCCCAGACGTCCCAGATGTTCCATATGTCCCATATGTCCCATATGTCCCAGGCGTCCCAGATGTCCCATATGTCCCATATGTCCCTAATGTCCAGGCGTCCTAGATGTCCCATATGTCTCTAACGTCCCAGACGTCCCAGATGTCCCATATGTCCCATATTTCCCTAATGTCTAAGACGTCCTAGATGTTCCATATGTTTCTAACGTCCCAAACGTCCTAAATTTCCCATATATCCTTAACGTCCCAGACGTCCCAGCTGTCCCGTATGTCCCTAACGTCCCAGACATCCCAGACGTCCTAGATGTCCCATATGTCCCAAACGTCTCAGACGTCCTAGATGTCCTACATGTCTTTAACGTCACATACGTCCCAGATGTCCCATACGTCCCATATGTCCCTAATGTCCCGGGCGTCCCAGATGTCCCATATGTACCATATGTCCCTAATGTCCTAGGCGTCCTAAATGTCCTATTTGTCCTTAACGTCTCAGACGTCCCAAACGTCTTAGATGTCCCATATGTCCTTAACGTCACAGACGTGCCAGATGTCCCATATGTCCCATATTTCCCTAATGTTCCAGGCGTCCTAAATGTCCCAAATGTCCTCAACGTCCCAGACGTCCCAGACGTCCTAGAGGTCCCATATGTCCTTAACGTGCCAGACGTCCCAGATGTCCCATATGTCCCTAACGTCTCAGACGTCCCAGATGTCCCATATGTCCCATATATCCCTAATGTCCCAGGCGTCCCAGATGTCCCATAAGTTCCATATGTCCCTAATATCCCAGGCGTCCTAAATTTCCCATATGTCCTTAACGTCCCAGACGTCCCAGACGTCCTAGATGTCCCATCTGTCCTTAACGTCCCAGACGTCCCAAATGTCCCATATGTCCCTAACGTCCCAGACGTCCCAGATGTCTCATATGTTCCATATGTCCCTAATGTCCCAAGCGACCTAGATGTCCCGTATGTCCCTAACGTCCCAGACGTCCCAGACGTCTTAGATGTCCCATATGTCCCTAACGTCTCACACGTCCTAGATGTATTATATGACCCTAACGTCCCAGACGTCCCAGATGTCCCATATGTCCCATATGTCCCTAACGTCCCAGACGTCCCAGATGTCCCATATGTCCCTAACGTCCCAGACGTCTCAGATGTCCCATATGTCCCTATTGTCCCAAGCGTCCCAGATGTCCCATATGTCCCATATATCCCTAATGTCCCAGGCGTCCTAAATGTCCCATATGTCCTTAACGTCCCAGACGTCCCATACGTCCTAGATGTCCCATATGTCCCTAACGTCCCAGACGTCCCAGATGTCCCATTTGTCCTACATGTCCCTAATGTCCCAGGCGTCCTAGATGTTCCATATGTCCCATATATCCCTAATGTCCCAGGCGTCCTAAATGTCCCATATGTCCTTAACGTCCCAGACGTCCCATACGTCCTAGATGTCCCATATGTCCCTAACGTCCCAGACGTCCCAGATGTCCCATTTGTCCTACATGTCCCTAATGTCCCAGGCGTCCTAGATGTTCCATATGTCCCATATATCCCTAATGTCCCAGGCGTCCTAAATGTTTCATATGTCCCTAACGTCCCAGACGTCTTAAATGTCCCATATATCCCTAACGTCCCAGACGTCCCTGCTGTTTCGTATGTAGCTAACGTGTCAGACGTCCCAGGCGTCCTAGATGTCCCATATGTCCCTAACGTCCCAGACGTCCCAGATGTTCCATATGTCCCTAACGTCCCAGACGTCTCAGATGTCCCATATGTCCCTAATGTCCCAAGCGTCCCAGATGTCCCATATGTCCCATATATCCCTAATGTCCCAGGCGTCCTAAATGTCCCATATGTCCTTAACGTCCCAGACGTCCCATACGTCCTAGATGTCCCATATGTCCCTAACGTCCCAGACGTCCCAGATGTCCCATTTGTCCTACATGTCCCTAATGTCCCAGGCGTCCTAGATGTTCCATATGTCTCTAACATCCCAGACGTCCTAGCTGTCCCGTATGTCCCTAACGTCCTAGACGTCCCAGATGTCCCATATGTCCCATATGTCCCTAATGTCCCAGGCGTTATAGATCACCCATATGACCCTAACGTCCCAGACGTTCTAAATGCCCCATATGTCCTTAACGTCCCATACGTCCCAGACGTCCCAGATGTCTTATATGTCCTTAACGTCCCAGACGTCTCAGATGTCCAATTTGTCCCTAACGTCCCAGACGTCCCATATGTCCCATATGTCCCTAATGTCCCAGGCGTCCTAGATGTCCCATACGTCCCTAATGTCCCACGCGTCCCAAATGTCCCATATGTTCTTAACGTCCCAGACGTGCCAGATGTCCCATATGTCCCTAACGTCCCAAACGTCCCAGATGTCCCATATGTTCCATATGTCCCTAATGTCCCAGACGTCCTAAATTTCCCATATGCCCCTAACGTTCCAGACATCCCACCTGTCCCGTATGTCCCTAACGTCACGTATGTCCCTAACGTCCCAGACGTCCCAGACGTCCTAAATGTCCCATATGTCCCTAACGTCCCATACGTCTCAGCTGTCCCGAATGTCCCTAACGTCCCAGACGTCCCAGACGTCCTAGATGTCCCATATGTCCCTAACGTCCCAGACGTCCTAGATGTCCTATATGTCCCTAACGTCCCAGGCGTCCCAAATGTCCCATACGTCCCATATGTCCCTAATGTCACAGGCTTTCTAAATGTTCCATATGTCCCTAACGTCCCAGACGTCCTAAATGTCCCATATGTCCCTAACGTCCCAGACGTCCCAGCTGTCCGTAAGTCCCTAACTTCCTAGACATCCCAGACGGCCTAGATGTCCCATATGTCCCTAACGTCTCAGACGCCCCAGATGTCCCATACGTCCCATATGTCCCTAATGTCCCAGACGTACCAGATGTCCCATATGTCCCTAACGTCCCAAACGTCCCAGATGTCTCATCTGTCCCATATGTCTCTAATGTCCCAGGCGTCCTAGATGTTCCATATGTCCCTAACGTCCCAGACGTCCCAGCTGTCTCTTATGTCCCTAACGTCCCAGACGTCCCAGACGTCCTAGATGTCCCATTTGTCCCTAACGTCTTAGAAGTCCCATATTTCCAATATGTCCCTAATGTCCCAGGCGTCCTAGATGTTCCATATGTCCCTAACGTCCCAGACATCCTAAATGTTCTATATGTCCCTAACGTCCCAGACATCCCAGCTGTCCCGTATGTCCCTAACGTCCCAGACGTCCCAGGCGTCCTAGATGTCCCATATGTCCCTAACGTCCCAGCCGTCCCAGATGTCCCATATGCCCCTAACGTCCCAGACGTCCCAGATGTCCCATATATCCCATATGTCCCAGGCGTCCCAGATGTCCCATATGTCCCATATGTCCCTAATGTCCCAGGCGTCCTAAATGTCCCATATGTCCTTAACGTCCCAAACGTCCAAGACGTCCTAGATGTCCCATATGTCTCTAACGTCCCAGACGTCCCAAATGTCCCATATGTACCTAACGTCCCAGACGTCCCAGATGTCCCATATGTTCCATATGTCCCTAATGTCTAAGACGTCCTAGATGTTCCATATGTTCCTAACTTCCCAGACATCCCAGTCGTCCTAGATGTTCCATATGTCCCTAACGTTCCAGCCGTCCCAGATGTCCCATATGTTCCATATGTCCCTAATGTCAAAGACGTTTTAAATTTCCCATATGTCCTTAACGTCCCAGACGTCCCAGCTGTCCCGTATGTCCCTAACGTCCCAGACATCCCAGACGTCCTAGAGGTTCCATATGTCCCGAACTTCTCAGACGTCCTAGATGTCCTATATGTCCCTAACGTCACATACGTTCCAGATGTCCCATATGTTTCATATGTCCCTAATGTCCCGGGCGTCCCAGATTTCCCATATGTCCCATATGTCCTTAATGTCCCAGGCGTCCTAAATGTCCTATTTGTCCTTAACGTCTCAGACGTCCCAATCGTCTTAGATGTCCCATATGTCCTTAACTTCCCAGACGTCCCAGATGTCCCATATGTCCCATATGTCCCTAATGTCCCAGGCGTCCTAAATGTCCCATATGTTCCATATGTCCCTAATGTCTCAGGAGTCCTAAATGTCCCATATGTCCTTAACGTCCCAGACGTCCCAGACGTCCTAGATGTCCCATATGTCCTTAACGTCCCAGATGTCCCATATGTTCCATATGTCCCTAATGTCCCAAGCGTCCTAGATGTTCCAAATGTCCCTAACGTCCCAAGCGTCCCAGATGTCCCATATGTCCCATATATCCCTAATGTCCCAGGCGTCCTAAATGTCCCATATGTCCTTAACGTCCCAGACGTCCCATACGTCCTAGATGTCCCATATGTCCCTAACGTCCCAGACGTCCCAGATGTCCCATTTGTCCTACATGTCCCTAATGTCCCAGGCGTCCTAGATGTTCCATATGTCTCTAACATCCCAGACGTCCTAGCTGTCCCGTATGTCCCTAACGTCCTAGACGTCCCAGATGTCCCATATGTCCCATATGTCCCTAATGTCCCAGGCGTTATAGATCACCCATATGACCCTAACGTCCCAGACGTTCTAAATGCCCCATATGTCCTTAACGTCCCATACGTCCCAGACGTCCCAGATGTCTTATATGTCCTTAACGTCCCAGACGTCTCAGATGTCCAATTTGTCCCTAACGTCCCAGACGTCCCATATGTCCCATATGTCCCTAATGTCCCAGGCGTCCTAGATGTCCCATACGTCCCTAATGTCCCACGCGTCCCAAATGTCCCATATGTTCTTAACGTCCCAGACGTGCCAGATGTCCCATATGTCCCTAACGTCCCAAACGTCCCAGATGTCCCATATGTTCCATATGTCCCTAATGTCCCAGACGTCCTAAATTTCCCATATGCCCCTAACGTTCCAGACATCCCACCTGTCCCGTATGTCCCTAACGTCACGTATGTCCCTAACGTCCCAGACGTCCCAGACGTCCTAAATGTCCCATATGTCCCTAACGTCCCATACGTCTCAGCTGTCCCGAATGTCCCTAACGTCCCAGACGTCCCAGACGTCCTAGATGTCCCATATGTCCCTAACGTCCCAGACGTCCTAGATGTCCTATATGTCCCTAACGTCTTAGACGTCCCAAACGTCACAGATGTCCCATATGTCCCATATGTCCCTAATGTCCCAGGCGTCCCAAATGTCCCATACGTCCCATATGTCCCTAATGTCACAGGCTTTCTAAATGTTCCATATGTCCCTAACGTCCCAGACGTCCTAAATGTCCCATATGTCCCTAACGTCCCAGACGTCCCAGCTGTCCGTAAGTCCCTAACTTCCTAGACATCCCAGACGGCCTAGATGTCCCATATGTCCCTAACGTCTCAGACGCCCCAGATGTCCCATACGTCCCATATGTCCCTAATGTCCCAGACGTACCAGATGTCCCATATGTCCCTAACGTCCCAAACGTCCCAGATGTCTCATCTGTCCCATATGTCTCTAATGTCCCGGGCGTCCTAGATGTTCCATATGTCCCTAACGTCCCAGACGTCCCAGCTGTCTCTTATGTCCCTAACGTCCCAGACGTCCCAGACGTCCTAGATGTCCCATTTGTCCCTAACGTCTTAGAAGTCCCATATTTCCAATATGTCCCTAATGTCCCAGGCGTCCTAGATGTTCCATATGTCCCTAACGTCCCAGACATCCTAAATGTTCTATATGTCCCTAACGTCCCAGACATCCCAGCTGTCCCGTATGTCCCTAACGTCCCAGACGTCCCAGGCGTCCTAGATGTCCCATATGTCCCTAACGTCCCAGCCGTCCCAGATGTCCCATATGCCCCTAACGTCCCAGACGTCCCAGATGTCCCATATATCCCATATGTCCCAGGCGTCCCAGATGTCCCATATGTCCCATATGTCCCTAATGTCCCAGGCGTCCTAAATGTCCCATATGTCCTTAACGTCCCAAACGTCCAAGACGTCCTAGATGTCCCATATGTCTCTAACGTCCCAGACGTCCCAAATGTCCCATATGTACCTAACGTCCCAGACGTCCCAGATGTCCCATATGTTCCATATGTCCCTAATGTCTAAGACGTCCTAGATGTTCCATATGTTCCTAACTTCCCAGACATCCCAGTCGTCCTAGATGTTCCATATGTCCCTAACGTTCCAGCCGTCCCAGATGTCCCATATGTTCCATATGTCCCTAATGTCAAAGACGTTTTAAATTTCCCATATGTCCTTAACGTCCCAGACGTCCCAGCTGTCCCGTATGTCCCTAACGTCCCAGACATCCCAGACGTCCTAGAGGTTCCATATGTCCCGAACTTCTCAGACGTCCTAGATGTCCTATATGTCCCTAACGTCACATACGTTCCAGATGTCCCATATGTTTCATATGTCCCTAATGTCCCGGGCGTCCCAGATTTCCCATATGTCCCATATGTCCTTAATGTCCCAGGCGTCCTAAATGTCCTATTTGTCCTTAACGTCTCAGACGTCCCAATCGTCTTAGATGTCCCATATGTCCTTAACTTCCCAGACGTCCCAGATGTCCCATATGTCCCATATGTCCCTAATGTCCCAGGCGTCCTAAATGTCCCATATGTTCCATATGTCCCTAATGTCTCAGGAGTCCTAAATGTCCCATATGTCCTTAACGTCCCAGACGTCCCAGACGTCCTAGATGTCCCATATGTCCTTAACGTCCCAGACGTCTCAAATGTCCCATATGTCTCTAACGTCCCAGATGTCCCATATGTTCCATATGTCCCTAATGTCCCAAGCGTCCTAGATGTTCCAAATGTCCCTAACGTCCCAGACGTCCTAAATGTCCCATATGTCCCTAACGTCCCAGACGTCCTAAATGTCCCATATGTCCCTAACATCGCAGATGTCCCAGCTGTCCCATATGTTCCATATGTCCCTAATGTCCCAGGCGTCCCAGATGTCCCATATGTTCCATATGTCCCTAATGTCCCAGGAGTCCTAAATGTCCCATATGTCCTTAACGTCCCAGACGTCCCAGACGTCCTAGATGTCCCATATGTCCTTAACGTCCCAGACGTCCCAGACGTACTAGATGTCCCATATGTCCTTAACATCGCAGACGTCCCAGATGTCCCATATGTCCCTTACGTCCCAGACGTCCCAGATGTCCCATATGTTCCATATGTCCCTAATTTCCCAGGCGTCCCAGATGTCCCATATGTTCCATATGTCCTTAATGTCCCAGGAGTCCTAAATGTCCCATATGTCTTTAACGTCCCAGACGTCCCAGACGTCCTAGATGTCCCATATGTCCTTAACGTCCCAGACGTCTCAAATGTCCCATATGTCTCTAACATCCCAGATGTCCCATATGTTCCATATGTCCCTAATTTCCCAAGCGTCCTAGATGTTCCAAATGTCCCTAACGTCCCAGACGTCCTAAATGTTCCATATGTCCCTAACGTCCCAGACGTCCCAGCTGTCCCGTATGTCCCTAACGTCCCAGACATCCCAGACGTCCTAGATGTTCCATATGTCCCGAACGTCTCAGACGTCCTAGATGTCCTATATGTCCCTAACGTCACAGACGTTCCAGATGTCCCATATGTTTCATATGTCCCTAATGTCCCGGGCGTCCCAGATTTCCCATATGTTCCATATGTCCTTAATGTCCCATGCGTCCTAAATGTCCTATTTGTCCTTAACGTCTCAGACGTCCCAAACGTCTTAGATGTCCCATATGTCCTTAACTTCCCAGACGTCCCAGATGTCCCATATGTCCCATATGTCCCTAATGTCCCAGGCGTCCTAAATGTCCCATATGTTCCATATGTCCCTAATGTCTCAGGAGTCCTAAATGTCCCATATGTCCTTAACGTCCCAGACGTCCCAGACGTCCTAGATGTCCCATATGTCCTTAACGTCCCAGACGTCTCAAATGTCCCATATGTCTCTAACGTCCCAGATGTCCCATATGTTCCATATGTCCCTAATGTCCCAAGCGTCCTAGATGTTCCAAATGTCCCTAACGTCCCAGACGTCCTAAATGTCCCATATGTCAATAACGTCCCAGACGTCCTAAATGTCCCATATGTCCCTATCATCCCAGATGTCCCAGCTGTAACATATGTTCCATATGTCCCTAATGTCCCAGGCGTCCCAGATGTCCCATATGTTTCATATGTCCCTAATGTCCCAGGAGTCCTAAATGTCCCATATGTCCTTAACGTCCCAGACGTCCCAGACGTCCTAGATGTCCCTTATGTCCTTAACGTCCCAGACGTCCCAGACGTACTAAATGTCCCATATGTCCTTAACGTCGTAGACGTCCCAGATGTCCCATATGTCCCTTACGTCCCAGACGTCCCAGATGTCCCATATGTTCAATATGTCCCTAATGTACCAGGCGTCGCAGATGTCCCATATGTTCCATATGTCCCTAATGTCCCAGGAGTCCTAAATGTCCCATATGTCCTTAACGTCCCAGACGTCCCAGACGTCCTAGATATCCCATATGTCCTTAACGTCCCAGACGTCTCAAATGTCCCATATGTCTCTAACATCCCAAATGTCCCATATTTTCCATATGTCCCTAATGTCCCAAGCGTCCTAGATGTTCCAAATGTCCCTAACGTCCCAGACGTCCTAAATGACCCATATGTCCCTAACGTCCCAGACCTCCTAAATGTCCCATATGTCCCTAACATCCCAGATGTCCCAGCTGCCCCTAACGTCTCAGACGTCCCAGATGTCTCATATGTCCCAAAGATCCCTAATGTCCCAGGCGTCCTAGATGTCCCATATGTCCCTAACGTCCCAGATGTCCTAAATGTCCCATATGTCCCTAACATCCCAGACGTCCCAGCTATCCCGTATGTCCCTAACGTCCCAGACGTCCCAGATGTCTCATATGTCACATATGTCCCTAATGTCCCAAGCGTTATAGATCATCCATATGACCCTAACGTCCCAGACGTCCTAAATTCCCTATATGTCTTTATGGTCCCAGACGTCCTAGACGTCCTAGATGTCTTATATGTTCCATATGTCCCTAATGTCTAAGACGTCCTAAATGTTCCATATGTTCTTAACGTCCCAGACATCCCAGACGTCCTAGATGTTCCATATGTCCCTAATGTCTAAGACGTCCTAAATTTCCCATATGTCCTTAACGTCCCAGACGTCCCAGCTGTCCCGTATGTCCTTAACGTCTCAGACATCCCAGACGTCCTAGATGTTCCATATGTCCCGAACGTCTCAGACGTCCTAGATGTCTTATATGTCCCTAACGTCACAGCCGTTCCAGATGTCCCATATGTTTTATATGTCTCTAATGTCCCGGGCGTCCCAGATTTCCCATATGTCCCATATGTCCTTAATGTCACAGGCGTCCTAAATGTCCTATTTGTCCTTAACGTCTCAGACGTCCCAAACGTCTTAGATGTCCCATATGTCCTTAACTTCCCAGGCGTCCCAGATGTCCCATATGTCCCATATGTCCCTAATGTCCCAGGCGTCCTAAATGTCCCATATGTTCCATATGTCCCTAATGTCTCAGGAGTCCTAAATGTCCCATATGTCCTTAACGTCCCAGACGTCCCAGAAATCCTAGATGTCCCATATGTCCTTAACGTCCCAGACGTCTCAAATGTCCCACATGTCTCTAACGTCCCAGATGTCCCATATGTTCCATATGTCCCTAATGTCCCAAGCGTCCTAGATGTTTCAAATGTCCTTAACGTCCCAGACGTCCTAAATGTCCCATATGTCCCTAACGTCCCAGACGTCCAAAATGTCCCATATGTCCCTAACATCCCAGATGTCCCAGCTGTCCCATATGTTCCATATGTCCCTAATGTCCCAGGCGTCCCAGATGTCCCATATGTTCCATATGTCCCTAATGTCCCAGGAGTCCTAAATGTCCCATATGTCCTTAACGTCCTAGACGTCCCAGACGTCCTAGATGTTCCATATGTCCTTAACGTCCCAGACGTTCCAGACGTACTAGATGTCCCATATGTCCTTAACGTCGCAGACGTCCCAGATGTCCCATATGTCTCTTACGTCCCAGACGTCCCAGATGTCCCATATGTTCCATATGTCCCTAATGTCCCAGGCGTCCCAGATGTCCCATATGTTCCATATGTCCCTAATGTCCCAGGAGTCCTAAATGTCCCATATGTCCTTAACGTCCCAGACGTCCCAGACGTCCTAGATGTCCCATATGTCTCTAACATCCCAGATGTCCCATATGTTCCTTTTGTTCCTAATGTCCCAAGCGTCCTAGATGTTCCAAATGTCCCTAACGTCCCAGACGTTCTAAATGTCCCATATGTCCCTAACGTCCCAGACGTCCTAAATGTCCCATATGTGACTAACATCCCAGATGTCCCAGCTGTCCCTAACGTCCCAGACGTCCCAGATGTCTCATATGTCCCAAAGATCCCTAATGTCCCAGGCGTCCTAGATGTCCCATATGTCCCTAACGTCCCAGACCTCCTAAATGTCCCATATGTCCCTAACATCCCAGACGTCCCAGCTATCCCGTATGTCCCTAACGTCCCAGACGTCCCAGATGTCTCATATGTCCCATATGTCCCTAATGTCCCAAGCGTTATAGATCATCCATATGACCCTAACGTCCCAGACGTCCTAAATTCCCCATATGTCTTTATGGTCCCAGACGTCCTAGACGTCCTAGATGTCTTATATGTCCTTAACGTCCCAGACGTCCCAGATGTTCCATATGTCCCATATGTCCCTAGTGTCCCAGGCGTCCTAGATGTCCCATATGTCCCTAATGTCTCAGGCGTCCTAAATGTCCCATATGTCCTTAACGTCCCAGACGTCCCAAACGTCTTAAATGTCCCATATGTCATTAATGTCCCAGACGTTCCAGATGTCCCATATGTCCCTAACGTCCCAAACGTCCCAGATGTCTCATATGTCCCATATGTCTCTTATGTCCCAGGCGTCCTAGATGTTCCATATGTCCCTAACGTCCCAGATGTCTTAGATGTCCTATATGTCCCTAACGTCCCAGCCGTCCCAGATGTCCCATATGTCCCAAATGTCCCTAATGTCCCAGGCGTCCTAGATGTTCCATATGTCTCTAACGTCCCAGACGTCCTAAATGTCCCATATGTCCCAAATGTCCCTAATGTCCCAGGAGTCCCATATGTCCTATATGTCCCTAATGTTCCAGGCGTCCTAAATGTCCCATATGTCGTTAACGTCTCAGACGCCCCAGACGTCCTAGATGTCCCATATGTCCCAAATGTCCCTAATGTCCCAGGAGTCCCATATGTCCTATATGTCCCTAATGTCCCAGGCGTCCTAGATGTTCCATATGTCCCTAACGTCCCAGATGTCTTAGATGTCCTATATGTCCCTAACGTCCCAGCCGTCCCAGATGTCCCATATGTCCCAAATGTCATTAATTTCCCAGGCGTCCTAGATGTCCCATATGTCTCTTATGTCCCAGGCGTCCTAGATGTTCCATATGTCCCTAACGTTCCAGACGTCCCAGCTGTCCCGTATGTCCCTAACGTCCCAGACGTCCCAGACGTCCTAGATGTCCCATATGTCCCTAACGTCCCAGATGTCTTAGATGTCCTATATGTCCCTAACGTCCCAGCCGTCCCAGATGTCCCATATGTCCCAAATGTCCCTAATGTCCCAGGAGTCCCATATGTCCTATATGTCCCTAATGTCCCAGGCGTCCTAAATGTCCCATATGTCGTTAACGTCTCAGACGCCCCAGACGTCCTAGATGTCCCATATGTCCTTAACGTCCCAGGCGTCCCAGATGTCCCATATGCCCCATATGTCCCTAATGTCCCAGGCGTGCTATATGTCCCATATGTCCTTACCGTCCCAGACGTCCCAGACGTCCTAGATGTCTCATATATCCTAAACGTCCCAGACGTCCCATATGTCCCATATGTCCCTAACGTCCCAGACGTCCCAGATGTCCCATATGTCCCAAATGTCCCTAATGTCCCAGGCGTCCTAGATGTTCCATATGTCTCTAACGTCCCAGACGTCCTAAATGTCCCATATGTCCCTAGCGTCCCAGGCTTCCTAAATGTTCCATATGTCCCTAACGTCACAGACGTCCTAAACGCCCCATATGTCCCTAACGTCCCAGACGTCCCAACTGTCTCGTATGTCCCTAACGTCCCAGCCGTCCTAAATGTCCCATATGTCCCTAACGTCCCAGACGTCCCAGATATCCCGTATGCCCCTAACGTCCCAGACGTCCCAGATGTTCCATATGTCCCATATGTCCCATATGTCCCAGGCGTCCCAGATGTCCCATATGTCCCATATGTCCCTAATGTCCAGGCGTCCTAGATGTCCCATATGTCTCTGATGTCCCAGACGTAACAGATGTCCCATATGTCCCTAACGTCCCAGACGTCCCAGATGTTCCATATGTCCCATATTTCCCTAATGTCTAAGACGTCCTATATGTTCCATATGTTTCTAACGTCCCAAACGTCCTAAATTTCCCATATATCCTTAACGTCCCAGACGTCCCAGCTGTTCCGTATGTCCCTAACGTCCCAGACATCCCAGACGTCCTAGATGTCCCATATGTCCCAAACGTCTCAGACGTCCTAGATGTCCTACATGTCTTTAACGTCACATACGTCCCAGATGTCCCATATGTCCCATATGTCCCTAATGTCCCGGGCGTCTCAGATGTCCCATATGTACCATATGTCCCTAATGTCCCAGGCGTCCTAAATGTCCTATTTGTCCTTAACGTCTCAGACGTCCCAAACGTCTTAGATGTCCCATATGTCCTTAACGTCCCAGACGTGCCAGATGTCCCATATGTCCCATATTTCCCTAATGTTCCAAGCGTCCTAAATGTCCCAAATGTCCTCAACGTCCCAGACGTCCCAGACGTCCTAGATGTCCCATATGTCCTTAACGTGCCAGACGTCCCAGATGTCCCATATGTCCCTAACGTACCAGACGTCACAGATGTCCCATATGTCCCATATATCCCTAATGTCCCAGGCGTCCCAGATGTCCCATAAGTTCCATATGTCCCTAATATCCCAGGCGTCCTAAATTTCCCATATGACCTTAACGTCCCAGACGTCCCAGACGTCCTAGATGTCCCATCTGTCCTTAACGTCCCAGACGTCCCAAATGTCCCATATGTCCATAACGTCCCAGACGTCCCAGATGTCTCATATGTTCCATATGTCCCTAATGTCCCAAGCGACCTAGATGTCCCGTATGTCCCTAACGTCCCAGACGTCCCAGACGTCTTAGATGTCCCATATGTCCCTAACGTCTCAGACGTCCTAGATGTATTAAATGTCCCTAACGTCCCAGACGTCCCAGATGTCCCATATGTCCCTAATGTCCCAGGCGTCCTAAATGTTTCATATGTCCCTAACGTCCCAGACGTCTTAAATGTCCCATATATTCCTAACGTCCCAGACGTCTCTGCTGTTTCGTATGTCCCTAACGTGTCAGACGTCCCAGGCGTCCTAGATGTCCCATATGTCCCTAACGTCCCAGACGTCCCAGATGTCTCATATGTCAATAACGTCCCAGACGTCTCAGATGTCCCATATGTCCCTAATGTCCCAAGCGTCCCAGATGTCCCATATGTCCCATATATCCCTAATGTCCCAGGCGTCCTAAATGTCCCATATGTCCTTAACGTCCCAGACGTCCCATACGTCCTAGATGTCCCATATGTCCCTTACGTCCCAGACGTCCCAGATGTCCCATTTGTCCTACATGTCCCTAATGTCCCAGGCGTCGTAGATGTTCCATATGTCCCTAACATCCCAGACGTCCTAGCTGTCCCGTATGTCCCTAACGTCCTAGACGTCCAAGATGTCTCATATGTCCCATATGTCCCTAATGTCCCAGGCGTTATAGATCATCCATATGTCCCTAATGTCCCAAGCGACCTAGATGTCCCGTATGTCCCTAACGTCCCAGACGTCCCAGACGTCTTAGATGTCCCATATGTCCCTAACGTCTCAGACGTCCTAGATGTATTAAATGTCCCTAACGTCCCAGACGTCCCAGATGTCCCATATGTCCCTAATGTCCCAGGCGTCATAAATGTTTCATATGTCCCTAACGTCCCAGACGTCTTAAATGTCCCATATATTCCTAACGTCCCAGACGTCTCTGCTGTTTCGTATGTCCCTAACGTGTCAGACGTCCCAGGCGTCCTAGATGTCCCATATGTCCCTAACGTCCCAGACGTCCCAGATGTCTCATATGTCAATAACGTCCCAGACGTCTCAGATGTCCCATATGTCCCTAATGTCCCAAGCGTCCCAGATGTCCCATATGTCCCATATATCCCTAATGTCCCAGGCGTCCTAAATGTCCCATATGTCCTTAACGTCCCAGACGTCCCATACGTCCTAGATGTCCCCTATGTCCCTTACGTCCCAGACGTCCCAGATGTCCCATTTGTCCTACATGTCCCTAATGTCCCAGGCGTCGTAGATGTTCCATATGTCCCTAACATCCCAGACGTCCTAGCTGTCCCGTATGTCCCTAACGTCCTAGACGTCCAAGTTGTCTCATATGTCCCATATGTCCCTAATGTCCCAGGCGTTATAGATCATCCATATGACCCTAACGTCCCAGACGTTCTAAATGCCCCATATGTCCTTAACGTCCCAGACGTCCCAGACGTCCCAGATGTCTTATATGTCCTTAACGTCCCAGACGTCTCAGATGTCCAATTTGTCCCTAACATCCAAGACGTCCCAGATGTCCCATATGTCCCATATGTCCCTAATGTCCCAGGCGTCCTAGATGTCCCATACGTCCCTAATGTCCCACGCGTCCCAAATGTCCCATATGTCCTTAACGTCCCAGACGTGCCAGATGTCCCATATGTCCCTAACGTCCCAAACGTCCCAGATGTCTCATATGTCTTATATGTCTCTAATGTCCCAGGCGTCCTAGATGTTCCATATGTCCCTAACGTCCCAGACGTCCCAGCTATCCCTTATGTCCCTAACGTCCCAGACGTCCCAGACGTCCTAGATGTCTCATTTGTCTCTAACGTCTTAGAAGTCCCATATTTCCCATATGTCCCTAATGTCCCAGACGTCCTAGATGTTCCATATGTCCCTAACGTCCCAGACATACTAAATGTCCTATATGTCCCTAACGTCCCAGACGTCCCAGCTGTCCCGTATGTCCCTAACGTCCCAGACGTCCCAGGCGTCCTAGATGTCCCATATGTCCCTAACGACCAAGACGTCCTAGATGTCCTATATGTCCCTAACGTCCCAGACGTCCCAGACGTCCCAGATGTCCCATATGTCCCATATGTCCCTAATGTCCCAGGCGTCCCAGCTGTCCCATATGTCCCATATGTCCCTAATGTCGCAGGCGATCTAAATGTCCTATATGTCCTTAACGTCCCAGACGTCCTAGACGTCCTAGATGTCCTATATGTCCCTAACGTCCCAGACGTCCCAGATGTCCTTAATGTCCGATATGTCTCGAATTTCCCAGGCGTCCTAGATGTTTTATATGTCCCTAACGTCCCAGACGTCCCAGCTATCCCTTATGTCCCTAACGTCCCAGACGTCCCAGACGTCCTAGATGTCCCATTTGTCCCTAACGTCTCAGATGTCCCATATTTCCCATATGTCCCTAATGTCCCAGGCGTCCTAGATGTTCCATATGTCCCTAACGTCCCAGACATCCTAAATGTCCTATATGTCCCTAACGTCCCAGACGTCCCAGCTGTCCCGTATGTCCCTAACGTCCCAGACGTCCCAGGCGTCCTAGATGTCCCATATGTCCCTAACGACCAAGACGTCCTAGATGTCCTATATGTCCCTAACGTCCCAGACGTCCCAAACGTCCCAGATGTCCCATATGTTCCAGGCGTCCCAGATGTCCCGTATGTCCCATATGTCCCTAATGTCCCAGGCGTCCTAAATGTCCCAGATGCCCATATGTCCCATATGTCCCTAATGTCCCAGGCGTCCTAAATGTCTCATATGTGCTTACCGTCCCAGACGTCCCAGACGTCCTAGATGTCCCATATGTCCTTAAAGTCCCAGACGTCTTAGATGTCCCACATGTCCCTAACGTCCCAGACGTCCCAGATGTCCCATATGTTCCATATGTCCCTAATGTCCCAGACGTCCTAAATTTCCCATATGCCCCTAACGTTCCAGACATCCCACCTGTCCCGTATGTCCCTAACGTCACGTATGTACCTAACGTCCCAGACGTCCCAGACGTCGCAGACGTCCCAGACGTCCTAAATGTCCCATATGTCCCTAACGTCCCAGACGTCTCAGCTGTCCCGAATGTCCCTAACGTCCCAGACGTCCCAGACGTCCTAGATGTCCCATATGTCCCTAACGTCCCAGACGTCCTAGATGTCCTATATGTCCCTAACGTCTTAGACGTCCCAAACGTCCCAGATGTCCCATATGTCCCATATGTCCCTAATGTCCCAGGCGTCCCAAATGTCCCATACGTCCCATATGTTCCTAATGTCACAGGCTTTCTAAATGTTCCATATGTCCCTAACGTCCCAGACGTCCTAAATGTCCCATATGTCCTTAACGTCCCAGACGTCCCAGCTGTCCGTATGTCCCTAACTTCCCAGACATCCCAGACGGCCTAGATGTCCCATATGTCCCTAACGTCTCAGACGCCCCAGATGTCCCATACGTCCCATATGTCCCTAATGTCCCAGACGTACCAGATGTCCCATATGTCCCTAACGTCCCAAACGTCCCAGATGTCTCATCTGTCCCATATGTCTCTAATGTCCCAGGCGTCCTAGATGTTCCATATGTCCCTAACGTCCCAGACGTCCCAGCTGGTCCCTTATGTCCCTAACGTCCCAGACGTCCCAGACGTCCTAGATGTCCCATTTGTCCCTAACGTCTTAGAAGTCCCATATTTCCAATATGTCCCTAATGTCCCAGGCGTCCTAGATGTTCCATATGTCCCTAACGTCCCAGACATCCTAAATGTCCTATATGTCCCTAACGTCCCAGACGTCCCAGCTGTCCCGTATGTCCCTAACGTCCCAGACGTCCCAGGCGTCCTAGATGTCCCATATGTCCCTAACGTCCCAGCCGTCCCAGATGTCCCATATGCCTCTAACGTCCCAGACGTCCCAGATGTCCCATATATCCCATATGTTCCAGGCGTCCCAGATGTCCCGTATGTCCCATATGTCCCTAATGTCCCAGGCGTCCTAAATGTCCCATACGTCCTTAACGTCCCAGACGTCCAAGACGTCCTAGATGTCCCATATGTCTCTAACGTCCCAGACGTCCCAAATGTCCCATATGTACCTAACGTCCCAGACGTCCCAGATGTCCCATATGTTTCATATGTCCCTAATGTCTAAGACGTCCTAGATGTTCCATATGTTCCTAACGTCCCAGACATCCCAGACGTCCTAGATGTTCCATATGTCCCTAACGTCCCAGCCGTCCCAGATGTCCCATATGTCTCTAACGTCCCAGACGTCCCAAATGTCCCATATGTACCTAACGTCTCAGACGTCCCAGATGTCCCATATGTTTCATATGTCCCTAATGTCTAAGACGTCCTAAATTTCCCATATGTCCTTAACGTCCCAGACGTCCCAGCTGTTCCGTATGTCCCTAACGTCCCAGACATCCCAGACGTCCTAGAGGTTCCATATGTCCCGAACTTCTCAGACGTCCTAGATGTCCTATATGTCCCTAACGTCACATACGTTCCAGATGTCCCATATGTTTCAATATGTCCCTAATGTCCCGGGCGTCCCAGATTTCCCATATGTCCCATATGTCCTTAATGTCCCAGGCGTCCTAAATGTCCTATTTGTCCTTAACGTCTCAGACGTTCCAATCGTCTTAGATGTCCCATATGTCCTTAACTTCCCAGACGTCCCAGATGTCCCATATGTCCCATATGTCCCTAATGTCCCAGGCGTCCTAAATGTCCCATATGTTCCATATGTCCCTAATGTCTCAGGAGTCCTAAATGTCCCATATGTCCTTAACGTCCCAGACGTCCCAGGACGTCCTAGATGTCCCATATGTCCTTAACGTCCCAGACGTCTCAAATGTCCCATATGTCTCTAACGTCCCAGATGTCCCATATGTTCCATATGTCCCTAATGTCCCAAGCGTCCTAGATGTTCCAAATGTCCCTAACGTCCCAGACGTCCTAAATGTCCCATATGTCCCTAACGTCCCAGACGTCCTAAATGTTCCATATGTCCCTAACATCCAGATGTCCCAGCTGTCCCATATGTTCCATACGTCCCTAATGTCCCAGGCGTCCCAGATGTCCCATATGTTCCATATGTCCCTAATGTCCCAGGAGTCCTAAATGTCCCATATGTCCTTAACGTCCCAGACGTCCAAGACGTCCTAGATGTCCCATATGTCCTTAACGTCCCAGACGTCCCAGACGTACTAGATGTCCCATATGTCCTTAACGTCGCAGACGTCCCAGATGTCCCATATGTCCTTTACGTCCCAGACGTCCCAGATGTCCCATATGTTCCATATGTCCCTAATGTCCCAGGCGTCCCAGATGTCCCATATGTTCCATATGTCCTTAATGTCCCATGCGTCCTAAATGTCCTATTTGTCCTTAACGTCTCAGACGTCCCAAACGTCTTAGATGTCCCATATGTCCTTAACTTCCCAGACGTCCCAGATGTCCCATATGTCCCATATGTCCCTAATGTCTCAGGAGTCCTAAATGTCCCATATGTCCTTAACGTCCCAGACGTCCCAGACGTCCTAGATGTCCCATATGTCTCTAACGTCCCAGATGTCCCTTATGTTCCATATGTCCCTAATGTCCCAAGCGTCCTAGATGTTCCAAATGTCCCTAACGTCCCAGACGTCCTAA
Organism: Agriotes lineatus; assembly: GCA_940337035.1. Classification (NCBI taxonomy): domain Eukaryota; kingdom Metazoa; phylum Arthropoda; class Insecta; order Coleoptera; family Elateridae; genus Agriotes; species Agriotes lineatus. Next base: position 107,598 of record CALNHX010001598.1, on the reverse strand, counting down.
ATGTCCCATATGTCCTTAACGTCCCAGACGTCCCTAAATGTCCCATATGTCCCTATCATCCCAGATGTCCCAGCTGTCCCATATGTTCCATATGTCCCTAATGTCCCAGGCGTCCCAGATGTCCATATGTTCCATATGTCCCTAATGTCCCAGGAGTCCTAAATGTCCCATATGTCCTTAACGTCCCAGACGTCCCAGACATCCTAGATGTCCCATATGTCCTTAACGTCCCAGACGTCCCACACGTACTAAATGTCCCATATGTCCTTAACGTCGTAGACGTCCCAGATGTCCCATATGTCCCTTACGTCCCAGACGTCCCAGATGTCCCATATGTTCAATATGTCCCTAATGTCCCAGGCGTCGCAGATGTCCCGTATGTTCCATATGTCCCTAATGTCCAGGAGTCCTAAATGTCCCATATGTCCTTAACGTCCCAGACGTCCCAGACGTCCTAGATATCCCATATGTCCTTAACTTCCCAGACGTCTCGAATGTCCCATATGTCTCTAACATCCCAAATGTCCCATATGTTCCATATGTCCCTAATGTCCCAAGCGTCCTAGATGTTCCAAATGTCCCTAACGTCCCAGACGTCCTAAATGACCCATATGTCCCTAACGTCCCAGACATCCTAAATGTCCCATATGTCCCTAACATCCCAGATGTCCCAGCTGTCCCTAACGTCCCAGACGTTCCAGATGTCTCATATGTCCCAAAGATCCCTAATGTCCCAGGCGTCCTAGATGTCCCATATGTCCCTAACGTCCCAGATGTCCTAAATGTCCCATATGTCCCTAACGTCCCAGACGTCCCAGCTATCCCGTATGTCCCTAACGTCCCAGACGTCCCAGATGTCTCATATGTCCCATATGTCCCTAATGTCCCAAGCGTTATAGATCATCCATATGACCCTAACGTCCCAGACGTCCTAAATTCCCCATATGTCTTTATGGTCCCAGACGTCCTAGACGTCCTAGATGTCTTATATGTTCCATATGTCCCTAATGTCTAAGACGTCCTAGATGTTCCATATGTTCCTAACGTCCCAGACATCCCAGACGTCCTAGATGTTCCATATGTCCCTAACGTCCCAGCCGTCACAGATGTCCCATATGTTCCATATGTCCCTAATGTCTAAGACGTCCTAAATTTCCCATATGTCCTTAACGTCCCAGACGTCCCAGCTGTCCCGTATGTCCCTAACGTCCCAGACATCCCAGACGTCCTAGAGGTTCCATATGTCCCGAACTTCTCAGACGTCCTAGATGTCCTATATGTCCCTAACGTCACATACGTTTCAGATGTCCCATATGTTTCATATGTCCCTAATGTCCCGGGCGTCCCAGATTTCCCATATGTCCCATATGTCCTTAATGTCCCAGGCGTCCTAAATGTCCTATTTGTCCTTAACGTCTCAGACGTCCCAATCGTCTTAGATGTCCCATATGTCCTTAACTTCCCAGACGTCCCAGATGTCCCATATGTCCCATATGTCCCTAATGTCCCAGGCGTCCTAAATGTCCCATATGTTCCATATGTCCCTAATGTCTCAGGAGTCCTAAATGTCCCATATGTCCTTAACGTCCCAGACGTCCCAGACGTCCTAGATGTCCCATATGTCCTTAACGTCCCAGACGTCCCAGCTGTCCCGTATGTCCCTAACGTCCCAGACGTCCCAGGCGTCCTAGATGTCCCATATGTCCCTAACGACCAAGACGTCTAGATGTCCTATATGTCCCTAACGTCCCAGACGTCCCAGACGTCCCAGATGTCCCATATGTTCCATATGTCCCTAATGTCCCAAGCGTCCTAGATGTTCCAAATGTCCCTAACGTCCCAGACGTCCTAAATGTCCCATATGTCCCTAACGTCCCAGACGTCCTAAATGTCCCATATGTCCCTAACATCCCAGATGTCCCAGCTGTCCCATATGTTCCATATGTCCCTAATGTCCCAGGCGTCCCAGATGTCACATATGTTCCATATGTCCCTAATGTCCCAGGAGTCCTAAATGTCCCATATGTCCTTAACGTCCCAGACGTTCCAGACGTCCTAGATGTCCCATATGTCCTTAACGTCCCAGACGTCCCAGACGTACTAGATGTCCCATATGTCCTTAACGTCGCAGACGTCCCAGATGTCCCATATGTCCCTTACGTCCCAGACGTCCCAGATGTCCCATATGTTCCATATGTCCCTAATGTCCCAGGCGTCCCAGATGTCCCATATGTTCCATATGTCCTTAATGTCCCAGGAGTCCTAAATGTCCCATATGTCTTTAACGTCCCAGACGTCCCAGACGTCCTAGATGTCCCATATGTCCTTAACGTCCCAGATGTCTCAAATGTCCCATATGTTTCTAACATCCCAGATGTCCCATATATTCCATATGTCCTTAATTTCCCAAGCGTCCTAGATGTTCCAAATGTCCCTAACGTCCCAGACGTCCTAAATGTCCCATATGTCCCTAACGTCCCAGACGTCCCAGCTGTCCCGTATGTCCCTAACGTCCCAGACATCCCAGACGTCCTAGATGTTCCATATGTCCCGAACGTCTCAGACGTCCTAGATGTCCTATATGTCCCTAACGTCACAGACGTTCCAGATGTCCCATGTGTTTCATATGTCCCTAATGTCCCGGGCGTCCCAGATTTCCCATATGTTTCATATGTCCTTAATGTCCCATGCGTCCTAAATGTCCTATTTGTCCTTAACGTCTCAGACGTCCCAAACGTCTTAGATGTCCCATATGTCCTTAACTTCCCAGACGTCCCAGATGTCCCATATGTCCCATATGTCCCTAATGTCCGTCTGGGACGTTAGGGACATATAGGACATCTAGGACGTCTGGGACGTCTGGGACGTTAAGGACATATGGGACATTTAGATCGCCTGCGACATTAGGGACATATGGGACAGCTGGGACCCCTGGGACATTAGGGACATATGGGACATATGGGACATCTGGGACGTCTGGGACGTCTGGGACGTTAGGGACATATAGGACATCTAGACGTCTTGGTCGTTAGGGACATATGGGACATCTAGGACGCCTGGGACGTCTGGGACGTTAGGGACATACGGGACAGCTGGGACGTCTGGGACGTTAGGGACATATAGGACATTTAGGATGTCTGGGACGTTAGGGACATATGGAACATCTAGGACGTCTGGGACATTAGGGACATATGGGAAATATGGGACATCTGAGACGTTAGAGACAAATGAGACATCTAGGACGTCTGGGACGTCTGGGACGTTAGGGACATATGGGACATTTGGGACGTCTGAGACGTTAGAGACATATGGGACATCTAGGACGTCTTGGTCGTCTGGGACGTTAAGAACATATGGGACATTTAGGACGCCTGGGACATTAGGGACATATGGGACATATGGGACATCTGGGACGCCTGGGACATATGGGACGTATGGGACATATGGGACATCTGGGACGTCTGGGACGTTAGGGGCATATGGGACATCTGGGACGGCTGGGACGTTAGGGACATACGGGACAGCTAGGACGTCTGGGACGTTAAGGACATATGGGACATTTAGGACGTCTGGGACGTTAGGGACATACGGGACAGCTAGGACGTCTGGGACGTTAGGGACATATGGGACATTTAGGACGTCTGGGACGTTAGGGACATACGGGACAGCTGGGACGTCTGGGACGTTAGAGACATATGAAACATCTAGGACGTCTTGGACGTCTGGGACGTTAGGGGCATACGGGACAGCTGGGACGTCTGGGACGTTAGGGACATATGGAACATTTAGGACGTCTGGGACGTTAGGGACATACGGGACAGCTGCGACGTCTGGGACGTTAGGGACATATGAAACATCTAGGACGTCTGGGACGAATGGGACGCCTGGAACATTAGGGACATATGGGACATTTAGGACGTCTGGGACGTTAGGGACATATGGAACATACAGGACGCCTGGGACATTAGGGACAAATGTGACATATGAGACATCTGGGACGTCTGGGACGTTAAGGACATATGGGACATCTAGGACGTCTGGGACGTTAGGAACATATGGGACATCTAGGACGTCTGGGAAGTTAGGGACATATAGGACATCTAGGACGTCTGGGACGTTAGGGACATATGAAACATCTTGGACGTCTGGGACGTTAGGGACATATAGGACATCTAGGACGTCTGGGACGTTAGGGACATATGAAACATCTAGGACGTCTGGGACGTCTGGGACGTTAGGGACATACGGGACAGCTGGGACGTCTTGGACGTTATTGACATATGAGACATTTAGGACGTCTGGGACGTTAGGGACATATGAAACATCTAGGACGCCTGGGACATTCAAGACATATGGGACATTAAGGACATCTAGGACGTCTGGGACGTTAGGGACATATGAAACATCTTGGACGTCTGGGACGTTAGGGACATACAGGACATCTAGGACGTCTGGGACGTTAGGGACATATGAAACATCTAGGACGTCTGGGACGTCTGGGACGTTAGGGACATACGGGACAGCTGGGACGTCTTGGACGTTATTGACATATGAGACATTTAGGACGTCTGGGACGTTAAGGACATATGAAACATCTAGGACGCCTGGGACATTAGGGACATATGGGACATCTGGGACGTCTAAGACGTTAAGGACATATAGGACATCTAGGACGTCTGGGACGTCTGGGACGTTAAGGACATATGGGACATTTAGAACGCCTGGGACATTAGGGACATATGGGACATATGGGACATCTGGGACGTCTGGGACGTCTGGGACGTTAGGGACATATAGGACATCTAGGACGTCTGGGTCGTTAGGGACATATGAGACATCTAGGACGTCTGGGACGTCTGGGACGTTAGGGACATACGGGACAGCTGGGACGTCTGGGACGTTAGGGACATACAGGACATTTAGGATGTCTGGGAAGTTAGGGACATATGAAACATCTAGGACGCCTGGGACATTAGGGACATATGGGACATCTGGGACGTCTGGGACGTTAGGGACGTATGGGATATCTAGGACGTATGGGACGTCTGGGACGTTAAGGACATATGGGACATTTAGGACGCCTGGGACATATGGAACAAATGGGACATATGGGACATCTGAGACGTTTGGGACGTTAGGGACATATGGGACATCTGGGACGTCTGGGACGTTAGGGACATATGGGACATCTAAAACGCTTGGGACGTCTGGGACGTTAGGGACATACGGGACAGCAGGGACGACTCGCACGTTAGGGACATATGGGACATTTAGGACGTCTGGGACGTTAGGGACATATGAAACATTTAGGACGCCTGGAACATTAGAGACATATGAGACATCTAGGCCGTCTGGGATGTCTGGGACGTTAGGGACATACGGGACAGCTTGGACGTCTGGGACGTTAGGGACATATGGGACATTTAGGACGTCTGGGACGTTAGGGACATATGGGACATCTAGGACGTCTGGAACGTCTGGGACGTTAGGGACATATGGGACATTTAGAAAGCCTGGGACATTAAAGACATATGGGACATCTAGGCCGTCTGGGATGTCTGGTACGTTAGGGACATACGGGTCAGCTAGGACTCCTGGGACGTTAGGGACATATGGGACATTTAGGACGTCTGGGACGTTAGGGACATATGAAACATTTAGAAAGCCTGGAACATTAGGGACATATGGGACGTATGGGACATCTGGGATGCCTGAAACATTAGGAAAATATGGGACATCTGGGACGTTTGGGACGTCTAAGACGTTAGGGACATACAGGACATCTAGGAAGTCTGGGACGTTAGGAACGTATGGGACATCCAAGACGTCTGGGACGTCTGGGACGTTAGGGACATACGGGACAGCTGGGACGTCTAAGACGTTAGGGACTTATGGGACATTTAGGACGTCTGGGACGTCTGGGACGTTAGGGACATACGGGACAGCTGGGACGTCTGGGACGTTAGGGGCATATGGGACATTTAGGACGCATGTTACATTAGGGACGTATGGAACATATGGGACATCTGGGACGTCTGGGACGTTAGGGACATATGAGACATCTAAGACGTCTTGGACGTTAAGGACATATGGGACATCTAGGACGTCTGGGACGTCTGGGACGTTAAGGACATATGAGACATTTAGGACGCCTGGGACATTAGGGACATATGGGACATATGGGACATCTGGGACGCCTGGGACATTAGGGACATATGGGACATATGGGACATCTGAGACGTCTGGGACGTTAGGGACATATGGGACATCTGGGACGTCTGGAACGTTAAGGACATATGGGACATCTAGGACGTCTGGGACGTCTGGGACGTTGAGGACATATGGGACATTTAGAACGCCTGGGACATTAGGGACATATGGAACATTAGGATGTCTGGGACGTTAGGGACATATGGAACATCTAGGACGCCTGGGACATTAGAGACAAATAGGACATATGATACATTTAGGACGTCTGGGACGTTAAGGACATATGGGACATCTAGGACGTCTGGGACGTTAGGGACATATGGGACATCTAAGACGTCTGGGACGTTAGGGACATATAGGACATCTAGGACGTCTGGGTCGTTAGGGACATATGAAACATCTTAGACGTCTGGCATGTCTGGGACGTTAGGGACATACGGGACAGCTGGGACGTCTGGAACGTTAGGGACATATGGGACATTTAGGACGTCTGGGACGTTAGGGACATATGAAACATCTAGGACGCCTGGGACATTTGAGACATATGGGACATTAAGGACATCTGGGACGTCTGGGACGTTAGGGACATATGGGACATCTGGCACGTGTGGGACGTTAAGGACATATAGGACATCTAGGACGTCTGGGATGTCTGGGAAGTTAAGGACATATGGGACGTTTAGAACGCCTGGGACATTAGGGACATATGGGACATATGGGACAGCTGGGACGCCTGAGACATTAGGGACATATTGGACATATGGGACATCTGGGACGTCTGGGACGTCTGGGACGATAGGGACATATAGGACATCTAGGACGTCTGGGACGTTAGGGACATATGAAACATCTAGGACGTCTAAGATGTTAGAGACATATAGGACATCTAGGATGTCTGGGACGTTAGGGACATATGAAACATCTAGGACGTTTGGTACGTCTGGGACGTTAGGGACATACGGGACAGCTGGGACGTCTGGGACGTTAGGAACATATGGGCCATTTAGGACGTCTGGGACGTTAGGGACATATGAAACATTTAGGACGCCTGGGACATTCGAGACATATGGGACATTAAGGACGTCTGGGACGTCTGGGACGTTAGGGACATATGACACATCTGGGACGTCTGGGACGTTAAGGACATATGGGACCTCTAGGCCGTCTGGGACGTTAGGGGCATGAGTGACATCTAGGACATCTGGGACGTTAGGGACATATGGGACATATGGGACATCTGGGACGTCTGGGACGTTAGGGACATATGGGAAATCTAGGGCGTTTAGGACGTTAGGGACATATGAAACATCTATGACGTTTGTCACGTATGGGACATTAGAGATGTCTGGGACGTCTGGGACGTTAGGGACATATGGGACATCCAGAACGTCTGAGACGTCTGGGACGTTAAAGACATACAATACATCTAGGCCGTCTGGGACGTTAGGGACATGTGTGACATCCAGGACATCTGGGACGTTAGGGACATATATGACATATGGGACATCTGGGACGTCTGGGACGTTAGGAACATATGGGACATCTAGGACGTCTAAGACGTTAGGGACGTATGGGACATCTGGGACGTCTGGGACGTTAGGGACATATAGGACACCTAGGACGGTTAGGTCATTAAGGACATATGGGACATCTGGGACCTCTGGGACGTTAGGGACATATAGGACATCTAGGACGGTTGGGACGTTAGGGACATATGGGACATTTGGGACGTCTGGGACGTTATGGACGTATAGGACATCTAAGATGTCTGGGATGTTAGCGAAATATGGGGCATCTAAGACGTTTGGGACGTCTGGGACGTTAGGGACATATGGGACATCTAGGACGCCTGGAACGTTAGGGACATATAGGACATCTGAGACGTCTGGGACGTTAGGGACATATAGGACATCTGGGACGTCTGGAACGTTAAGGACATACGAGACATCTGGGACGTCTGGGACGTTAAGGACATATGGGACATCTAGGACGTCTGGGACGTTAGGGACATATAGGACATCTAGGACGTTTGGGACGTCTGGGACGTTAGGGACATACGGGACAGCTGGGACGTCTGGGACGTTAGGGACATATAGGACATCTAGGACGTTTGGGACGTCTGGGACGTTAGGGACATACGGGACAGCTGGGACGTCTGGGACGTTAGGGACATATGGAACATTTAGGACGTCTGGGACGTTAGGGACATATGAAACATCTAGGACGCCTGGGACATTCGAGACATATGGGACATTAAGGACATCTGGGACGTCTGGGACGTTAGGGACATATGACACATCTGGGACGTCTGGAAAGTTAGGGACATATGGGACCTTTAGGCCGTCTGGGACGTTAGGGACATGTGTGACATCTAGGACATCTGGGACGTTAGGGACATATGGGACATATGGGACATCTGGGACGTCTGGGACGTTAGGGACATATGGGTAATCTAGGGCGTCTAGGACGTTAGGGACATATGAAACATCTAGGACGTTTGTCACGTATGGGACATTAGAGATGTCTGAGACGTCTGGGACGTTAGGGACTTATGGGACATCTAAGACGTCTGGGACGTTAGGGACATATGGGACATCTAGAACGTCTGGGACGTTTGGGACGTTAAAGACATACACGACATCTAGGCCGTCTGGGACGTTAGGGACATGTGTGACTGCCAGGACGGTTGGGACGTTAGGGACATATGGAACATCTGGGATGTCTGGGAAGTTATGGACGTAGAAGACATCTAGGACGTCTGGGATGTTAGAGAAATATGGGACATCTAGGACGTCTGGGACGTCTGGGACGTTAGGGACATATGGGACATCTAGGACGGATGTGACGTTAGGGACATATGGGACATCTGGGACGTCTGGGACGTTAGTGACATATAGGACATCTAGGACGGTTGGGACGTTAGGGACATATGGGACATCTAGGACTGTTGGGACGTTAGGGACATATGGGACATCTGGGACGTCTGAGACGTTAGGGACGTATAGGACATCTAAGACGTCTGGGATGTTAAAGAAATATGGGACATCTAGCACGTTTGTCACGTCTGAGACGTTAGAGACATATGGGACATCTAGGACGTCTGGGACGTCTGGGACGTCGCGTACGTTAGGGACATGTGAGACATCTATGACGTCTGGGACGTTAGGGACATATGGAGCATCTAGGACGACTGGGACATTAGAGACATATGAGACATATGAGACATCTGGGACGTTTGGGACGTTAGGGACATATGGAACATCTGGCACGTCTGGGACGTTAAGGACATATGGGACATTTGGGACGCGTGGGACATTAGGAACGTATGGGACATCTAGGACGCCTGGGACATTAGGGAAATATGGGACGTATGGGACATCTGGGACGTCTAGGACGTTAGGGACATACGAGACAGCTAGGACGTCTGGGATGTTAGGGACATATGGAACATCTAGGACGCCTGGGACATTAAGGACATGTGGGACAAATGGGACATCTGGGACGCCTGGGCCATTAGGGACATATGGGACGTATGGGACATCTGGGACGCCTGGAACATTAGGGACATATGGGACATATGGGACATCTGGGACGTTTGGGACGTCTAAGACGTTAGGGACATATAGGACATCTAGGACGTCTTGGACGTTAGGAACGTATGGGACATCTAAGACGTCTGGGACGTTAGGGACATACGGGACAGCTGGGACGTCTAAGACGTTAGGGACATATGGGACATTTAGGACGTCTGGGACCTCTGGGACGTTAGGGACATACGGGACAGCTGGGACGTCTGGGACGTTAGGAGTATATGGGATATTTAGGACGTCTGGGACGTTAGGGACATATGGGACATCTAAGACGTCTGGGACGTTAAGGACATATGGGACATCTAGGACGTCTGGGACGTCTGGGACGTTAAGGACATATGAGACATTTAAGACGTGTGGGACATTAGGGACATATGGGACATATGGGACATCTGGGACGCCTGGGACATTAGGGACATATGGGACATATGGGACATCTGAGACGTCTGGGACGTTAGGGACATATGGGACATCTGGGACGTCTGGAAAGTTAAGGACATATGGGACATCTAGGACGTCTGGGACGTCTGGGACGTTGAGGACATATGGGACATTTAGAACGCCTGGAACATTAGGGACATATGGGACATTTAGGACGTCTGGGACGTTAGGGGCATATGGAACATCTAGGACGCTTGGAACATTAGGGACAAATGGGACATATGAAACATTTGGGACGTCTGGGACGTTAAGGACATATGGGACATCTAGGACGTCTGGTACGTTAAGGACATATGGGACATTTGGGACGCGTGGGACATTAGGGACATATGGGACATTTAGGACGTCTGGGACGTTAGGGACATACGGGACAGCTGGTACGTCTGGGACGTTAGGGACATACGTGACAGCTGGGACGTCTGGGACGTTAGGGACATATGGGACATTTAGGACATCTGGGACGTTAAGGACATATGGGACATCTAAGACGTCTGGGACGTCTGGGACGTTGAGGACATATGGGACATTTAGAACGCCTGGAAAATTAGGGACATATGGGACATTTAGGACGTCTGGGACGTTAGGGGCATATGAAACATCTAGGACGCTTGGAACATTAGGGACAAATGGGACATATGAAACATTTGGGACGTCTGGGACGTTAAGGGCATATGGGACATCTAGGACGTCTGGGACGTTAAGGACATATGGGACATTTGGGACGCGTGGGACATTAGGGACATATGGGACATTTAGGACGTCTGGGACGTTAGGGACATACGGGACAGCTGGTACGTCTGGGACGTTAGGGACATACGTGACAGCTGGGACGTCTGGGACGTTAGAGACATATGGGACATTTAGGACGTCTGGGACGTTAGGGACATAGGGGACAGCTGGGACGTCTGGGACGTTAGGGTATACGGGACAGCTGGGACGTCTGGGACGTTAGGGACATATGGGACATTTAGGACGTCTGGGACGTTAGGGACATACGGGACAGCTGGGACGTCTGGAACGTTAGGGACATATGAAACATCTAGGACGTCTGGGACGTCTGATACGCCTGGGACATTAGGGACATATGGGACATTTAGGACGTCTGGGGCGTTAGGGACATATGGAACATCTAGGACGCCTGGGACATTAGGGACAAATGGGACATATGAGACATCTGGGACGTCTGGGACGTTAAGGACAAATGGGACATCTAGGACGTCTGGGACGTTAGGAACATATGGGACATCTAGGACGTCTGGGAAGTTAGGGACATATAGGACATCTAGGACGTCTGGGACGTTAGGGACATATGAAACATCTTGGACGTCTGGCACGTTAGGGACATATAGGACATCTAGGACGTCTGGGACGTTAGGGACATATAAAACATCTAGGACGTCTGGGACGTCTGGGACGTTAGGGACATACGGGACAGCTGGGACGTCTGGGACGTTATTGACATATGAGACATTTAGGACGTCTGGGACGTTAGGGACATATGAAACATCTAGGACGCCTGGGACATTCGAGACATATGGGACATTAAGGACATCTGGGACGTCTGGGACGTTAGGGACATATGGGACATCTGGGACGTCTGGGAGGTTAAGGACATATAGGACATCTAGGACGTCTGGGACGTCTGGGACGTTAAGGACATATGGGACATTTAGAACGCCTGGGACATTAGGGACATATGGAACATATGGGACATCTGGGACGTCTGGGAAGTTAGGCACATATGGGACATTTGGGACGTCTGGGACGTTAGAGACATATGGGACATATGGACGTCTTGGACGTCTGGGACGTTAAGGACATATGGGACATTTAGGACGCCTGGGACATTAGGGACATATGGGACATATGGGACATCTGGGACGCCTGGGACATATGGGACATATGGGACATATGGGACATCTGGGACGTCTGGGACGCTAGGGGCATATGGGACATCTGGGACGGCTGGGACGTTAGGGACATATGGGACATCTGGGACGTCTGGGACATTAGGGACATATAGGACATATGGAACATCTACGACATCTAGGACGTTAGGGACATATTTAATATCTGGGACGTCTGGGATATCTGGGACGTTAGGGACATACGGGACAGCTGGGACGTCTGGGACATTAGGGACATATGGGACATTTAGGACGTCTGGGACGTTAGGGACATACGGGACAGCTGGGACGTCTGGGACGTTAGGGACATATAGGACATTTAGGACGTCTGGGACGTTAGGGACATATGGAACATTTAGGAAGCCTGGGACATTAGGGAAATATGGGACGTATGGGATATCTGGGGCGTCTGAGACGTTAGGGACATATGGGACATCTAGGCCGTCTGGGATGTCTGGGAAGTTAGGGACATACGGACAGCTGGAACGTCTGGGACGTTAGGGACATATGGGACATTTAGGACGTCTGGGACGTCTGGGACGTTAGGGACATATGGGACATTTAGGACGTCTGGGACGTCTGGGACGTTAGGGACATATGGGACATTTAGGACGTCTGGGACGTTAGGGACATATGGAACATTTAGAAAGCCTGTGACATTAGGGACATATGGGACGTATGGGACATTTGGGACGCCTGGGACATTAGGGACATATGGGACATATGGGACATCTGGGACGTTTGGGACGTCTAAGACGTTAGGGACATATAGGACATCTAGGACGTCTGGGACGTTAAGGACATATGGGACATCTAAGACGTCTGGGACGTTAGGGACATACGGGACAGCTGAGACGTCTGGGACGTTAGGGACATATGGGACATTTAGGACGTCTGGGACGTCTGGGACGTTAAAGACATACGGGACGTAAGGGACATACGGGACAGCTGGGACGTCTGGAACGTTAGGGGCATATGGGAAATTTAGGACGTCTGGGACATTAGGGACATATGGAACATATGGGACATTTGGGACGTCTGGGACGTTAGGGACATGTGGGACATCCAAGACGTCTGGGACGTTAATGACATATGGTACATCTAGGACGTCTGGGACGTCTGGGACGGTAAGGACATATGAGACATTTAGGACGCCTGGGACATTAGGGACATATGGGACATATGGGCATCTGGGATACCTGGGACATTAGGGACATATGGGACATATGGGACATCTGAGACGTCTGGGACGTTAGGGACATATGGGACATCTGGGACGTCTGGAACGCTAAGGACATATGGGACATCTAGGACGTCTGGGACGTTAAGGACATATGGAACATCTAGGACGTCTGAGACATTAGGGACAAATGGGACATACGAGACATCTGGGACGTCTGGGACGTTAAGGACATATGGGACATCTAGGACGTCTGGGACGTTAGGGACATATGGGACATCTAGGACGTCTGGGACGTTAGGGACATATAGGACATCTAGGACGTCTGGGACGTTAGGGACATATGAAACATCTAGGACGTTTGGGACGTCTGGGACGTTAGGGACATACGGGACAGCTGGGTCGTCTGGGACGTTAGGGTCATATGGAACATTTAGGACGTCTGGGACGTTAGGGACATATGAAACATCTAGGACGCCTGGGACATTCGAGACATATGGGACATTAAGGACATCTGGGACGTCTGGGACGTTAGGGACATATGACACATCTGGGACGTCTGGAACGTTAAGGACATATGGGGCCTTTAGGCCGTCTGGGACGTTAGGGACATGTGTGACATCTATGACATCTGGGACGTTAGGGACATATGGGACATATGGGACATCTGGGACGTCTGGGACGTTAGGGACATATGGGAAATCTAGGGCGTCTAGGACGTTAGGGACATATGAAACATCTAGGACGTTTGTCACGTATGGGATATTAGAGATGTCTGAGACGTCTGGGACGTTAGGGACTTATGGGACATCTAGGACGTCTGGGACGTTAGGGACATATGGGACATCTAGAACGTCTGGGACGTTTGGGACGTTAAAGACATACACGACATCTAGGCCGTCTGGGACGTTAGGGACATGTGTGACTGCCAGGACGGTTGGGACGTTAGGGACATATGGAACATCTGGGATGTCTGGGAAGTTATGGACGTAGAGGACATCTAGGACGTCTGGGATGTTAGAGAAGTATGGGACATTTAGGACGTCTGGGACGTCTGGGACGTTAGGGACATTTGGGACATCTAGGACGGATGTGACGTTAGGGACATATGGTACATCTGGGACGTCTGGGACGTTAGTGACATATAGGACATCTAGGACGGTTGGGACGTTAGGGACATATGGGACATCTAGGACTGTTGGGACGTTAGGGACATATGGGTCATCTGGGACGTCTGAGACGTTAGGGACGTATAGGACATCTAAGACGTCTGGGATGTTAAAGAAATATGGGACATCTAGGACGTTTGTCACGTCTGAGACGTTAGAGACATATGGGACATCTAGGACGTCTGGGACGTCTGGGACGTCGCGTACGTTAGGGACATGTGAGACATCTATGACGTCTGGGACGTTAGGGACATATGGAGCATCTAGGACGCCTGGGACATTAGAGACATATGAGACATATGAGACATCTGGGACGTTTGGGACGTTAGGGACATATGGGACATCTGGCACGTCTGGGACGTTAAGGACATATGAGACATTTGGGACGCGTGGGACATTAGGGACGTATGGGACATCTAGGACGCCTGGGACATTAGGGACATATGGGACGTATGGGACATCTGGGACGTCTAGGACGTTAGGGACATACGGCACAGCTAGGACGTCTGAGATGTTAGGGACATATGGAACATCTAGGACGCCTGAGACATTAAGGACATGTGGGACAAATGGGACATCTGGGACGCCTGGGCCATTAGGGACATATGGGACATATGGGACATCTGGGACGGCTGGGACGTTAGGGGCATATGGGACATCTGAGACGTCTGCGACGTTAAGGACATATAAGACATCTGGGACGCCTGGGACATTAGGGACAAATAGGGCATATATTACATTTAGGACGTCTGGGACGTTCGGGTCATTTAGAACGTCTGGGACGTTCGGGTCATATGGATGATCTATAACGCCTGGGACATTATTATTATTATTATTATTATTATTATTAACTCAATACAAGGGCAGAGATAAATCTATTATGCCCAATATACAAAAAAAAGGTCTGTATGAAAAAAAAAAGTAAGTAAAACTAAACTTAAATATTATGTACAAGAGTCGTATCTACTTTTGAAAGCGCTGACACTTGGTGCGGTCACAACGGAGTCGGGAAGAGCGTTCCAGTTGGTGAATATCCGGTTTGCTAGAAAATGTTTCCGGTGAGAAGTTCTGAAAGGCTCCTTTGTTAGCTTCAATGAATGTCCTCTTAAGCGATCGTTCATGTTACACGTAAAAATAGTTTTGAGATCTGTGGAAAGTTTGTTGTGGAGTATTTGGTAAGTTAATATGGCATCTCCACGACGTCGCCGGTCCTGTAAGAAGGGAAGTTCCAAACGAGATAGACGTTCTTCGTAAGACATCCTTTGAGATCCAGAGATCATGCGGGTGGCTGCTCGTTGTGTTCTTTCCATGAGTTGTATGTCTTTGATCAGAGAGGGGCTCCAAACTTGAATGGCGTACTCAAGGTGAGGTCGGATGTACGATTTATACAGAGTCAAGAACAGACTTGGGTCTAATTGCTGGAAGCTTTTAGAAAGTAAATATTTTGTTGTATTGGCTTTTTTGACAGCTGCTTGAACTTGTTCAGACCATGAGAGTTTATTATTTACTATGATACCTAAATCGGAGCAACTATCTCTCGGGTGGATTAGGAAATCATTTATCTGATAAGATAGACGGGGGTTATTATATCCAATATGTAAAACACAGCACTTTTCAACATTAAGAGGGATAGACCAAGTCTCACACCAATTTTGAATAGATTCCAGATTCTCTTGTAGTGTGTTGTAGTTGGTGAAAGGATTTCCGAAAAACTTACTATCGTCGGCATAAAAAGCATGACTGGATTTTATAACATGCTGAAGATCAGATGCATATAAAAGAAACAACGTTGGGCCAAGAACAGAACCCTGAGGTACACCAGAGCATACATCATGCCAGGTTGAATATTCAGATCCAATCCTAACTTTGAACTTACGACGGGATAAAAAGGCCGAAATCCAGGATAAAAGGTTTTCTCGGATACCAAAGTGTTCAAGCTTTAGAAGAAGTTTGTTTTTTTGGAACTTTATCAAAAGCTTTTGAAAAGTCCAAGTATATGACATCGATAGGTTGTTTGTTATCCAAGGCCAAAGTCCACTCGTTGAGACAAGATAGTAGATTGGTGAGAGCGGACTTTCCAGGTATAAACCCGTGTTGCGTTGGAGGGATTATATTGTGGTTCAAAAGGAACGGAAGCAGAGAATCTACAATAATTCTTTCCATGGTTTTGGCACAGACGAAAATAAGGCTTATTGGACGATAGTTGTTTGGATCAAGTTTATCACCTTTTTTAAAGATTGGAGTAACGGAAGCTGAAAGCCATATAGATGGTAGAGTCCCATGATCAAAAGAGCTTTGAAAAATGTTGCTCAGTGGATCTGCTAATATTGATGAATATTTTTTAAAAACTGATGGAGGGAACATGTCAGGGCCAGGAGAGGAGTCAATTTTGATATCCTCAAGTTTTTTTTTAACAACATCAGGAGAGAAAATAATGCTTTCAAGAGACTGATGAAGCCTTGTTGTTTGGATTTGAGGTAAGGAGTCATGAAATGGGAGTGTAAACGATTTTTCGAAAGTTTTTGCTAGAGCTTCAGCTGCTGAGGCGTGCGTATCACATATAATGTTGTTGTCTCTGATAACGGGTATGGAAATATTGGATGCAAGTTTAGTTCTGGTATACTTGTAGATTGCTTTGCTGCCTTTATTTAAAAGATTTGATTCAAATTCTTTTTTGGCAAGTTTTAAGTCCCTAGATAAAGCATTTGAATATGTGCGGTGTGCTTCAAAATCTACAGTACTATTTGAAGTGCGATATTTTCTCCATAACTGCCGTTTTCGACGAGAACGTGTAATGAAACTATCGTTAATCCATGGTTTCTTGTTGTTTTGCGTGTGTTTGGTGTAGAATGTCGAACTGGAAATGGCCTCTTGTAGGAGAGAAGAGAATGTATCCCATTTTTTGTTAACATCTTCAATGTCGTAAATAGAATTCCATTGAGTATCATGTAGGTTTGAAGATAGTTTGGTATGGTTGATACGCGCAAGTGTTTTGTGGACGTTGCGTGGATTCGGATATATAATTATTTGGAGGCGGCAAGTAATCACGACGTGGTCAGATTTACCAAGAGGTGATTTGTAGCAGATATCGTGAAGTAAGTCCGAATCGGAGCATAAAATTAAATCCACTGTAGATGGATTTTGGTTGGCTCTGAAACGTGTGTGCTCCGTGACAAGTTGGGATAAGTTGCAACTGACTAGCATTTCAGCAAAAAGTGATGAACTAGACTCGGAGTCGGAAAGGTCTGGGATAGGCCATTTTAAAGCTGGGTGGTTAAAATCTCCAAAAATAATTAATTCGTTCGATGACGATCTGATGTCTTTAATTTTTTCGCAAAGACTTGCGTCTGAGGCATGACTTACTTTTTGAGATGGAGGACGATAAATACATCCTAACGTAAATGTAAGATCCTTAGAGCTAAGATTAAGCCAGATGTTCTCGATTTGAGGTATGTTGTGTGTAGATTGTATAACTTTAAAGTTTTTAAAAGCGGACTTTTTGAGGTAAATGGCCACACCTCCACCTACTTGATTTAGACGGTCTTGACGATAAAGAGTGTAGCCGTGGATGTTGACAATGCTGTCGGGAATAGAAGGGGAAAGCCAGGTTTCAGTGATAAGTATACAATCGGGATCGCATTTATTAAAAGAAAGAGTGAGTTCGTCAAATTTTGCCAAAAGAGATGCAGTATTAGTGTATAGAAATTTGAGATTTTGGACAGATAGTAAAGCTAGTGGTTTTTTGGAGTGTGAATAATCTGGGGAACACCCATTTTATATTTAATTGTCAGGTTAGATTCGCCAGCGGTAGTTCTTCTTTCTAGTTCCATCCTTAAATTCTTCAGTTCTTGAACTTGCAGCGGGGTTTTGTCATCTCCTATTTTTATATGTTTGAATTTATCGTTGGCAGTTACAGCTTTTATGTTCCGAAACGTTAGCCTGGCCGTATCAGGTGAATCTAGGACTACTTTAATAGGTCTCAAGCTGTTTGGAGTTACTTTACCAACGCGCGTAAAGCTCTTAATTTTGTCTTCGCGAACGTTTGCCAGTTTTAGAATTTCTCGCACCGTCGGAAGTTCATCTGGTTGCTGAGATTCGGCTAAACCGTACAGCATAATATTATTGCTACGTATCATACGTTCACGAATCTCAAGACCCGACATTGAGGTGGTATCTACAGAGATTAGTGGTTGGGTCAATCCGTGCTGTACCATATGAGAATATTTTTTGTTAAGCTCGGATAACGAATCGTTAAGCGTGTTGTGTCCTTGCTGAAGGACGCTTATTGTTTGTCGATTAGCAGCAACTGAATTCTCGATAGCGGAAATAGCATTGTTGCAGACAGCGATATCTTCTTTTAGTTGATTATACTTCATATTTATATCGTCACGAAGTTGGTCTTGGGATGATTTTATATTGCGTAGCTCGGCCAGAAGCAGCTTAAAATCTCCAAACGTAATTGGTCGGTTATCATCGGCAGTAGTGTCGCTACGGGAACAATCTCGGCACCTCCACTTGTCCACTAAGTTCTTTGGATAATCAGGGGGAAGATCTAAGCAAGAGACGTGGTAAATGCTGTTGCATGCGACACCGAAAATTTTGTCGTATTCTCTTCGGTCCACCTTTCGGGAGCAGATCACACAATTGTCAGGCATATTGGTAGATTTCTGTAATGTACTATGAACTGAGATGACGGGTTTAGCTATTAGTTAATAGATGACAGCCTCGTGTAATTACAGGACTCTTTTGAAACACCAGAATGTAAAAATTTGAATGATATTAATCAATCAAACAATATATGTGTACCTTGGTCAAGAGATGTCGCCACCAATCGCAAGAACCAGGGCTGTCCGTAGAACAGGTTAGAAAGATCTTCAAATCTAAATGATTGTCTATTTTGCAATGGGTAAGTTTCGAGACTTGCAAACACTACCACTTATACACAACCAGTCCCCAAGTCACTTTGTAGAAGTTTCACCAATTTGGAGCAGTATTACAGACCGTACACACCAATGTTTACACCAAGCAATAACACGATGTTTACTAGACCAATATGGTAGGATAATATGACATATGGGACATATGGGACATCTGGGACGTCTGGGACGTTAAGGACATATGGGACATTTAGGACGCCTGGGACATTAGGGATATATGGGACATCTGGGACGCTTGGGATATTAGGGACATATGGGACATATGGGACATGTGGGACATCTGAGACGTCTGGGACGTTAGAGACATATGGGACATCTGGGACGTCTGGGACGTTAGGGACATATGGGACATCTAGGACGTCTGGGACGTCTGGGACGTTAGGGACATACGGGACAGCAGGGACGTCTGGGACGTTAGGGACATATGGGACATTTAGGACGTCTGGGACATTAGGGACATATGAAACATATAGGACGCCTGGAACATTAGGGACATATGGGACATATGGGACATCTGGGATGTCTGGGACGTTAGGGACATATAATACATTTAGGACGTCTGAGACGTTAGGGACATATGGGACATCTAAGACGTCTGGGACGTCTGGGACGTTAGGGACATATGGAACATATGGGACATCTGGGACGTCTGGGACGTTAGGGACATATGGGACATTTGGGACGTCTGGGACGTTAAGGACATATGGGACATTTAGGACGCCTGGGATATTAGGGACATATGGAACTTATGGGACATCTGGGACGCCTGAAACATTAGGGATATATGGGACATATGGGACATCTGGGACGTCTGGGACGTTAAGGACATATGGGACATCTAGGACGTCTGGGACGTCTGGGACGTTGAGGACATATGGGACATCTGAGACGTTTGAGACGTCTGAGACGTTAAGGACAAATAGGACATTTAGGACGCCTGGAACATTAGGAACATATGGGACATATGGGACATCTGGGACGTCTGTGACGTTAAGGACATATGGGACATCTGAGACGTTTGAGACGTCTGAGACGTTAAGGACAAATAGGACATTTAGGACGCCTGGAACATTAGGGACATATGGGACATATGGGACATCTGGGACGCCCGGGACATTAGGGACATATGGGACATATGGGACATCTGGCACGTCTGGGACGTTAAGGACATATGGGACATCTGAGACGTTTGAGACGTCTGAGACGTTAAGGACAAATAGGACATTTAGGACGCCTGGAACATTAGGGACATATGGGACATATGGGACATCTGGGACGCCCGGGACATTAGGGACATATGGGACATCTGGGACGTCTGTGACGTTAAAGACATGTAGGACATCTAGGACGTCTGAGACGTTTGGGACATATGGGACATCTAGAACGTCTGGGATGTCTGGGACGTTAGGGACATACGGGACATCTAGGACGTCTTGGACGTCTGGGACGTTAAGGACATATGGGACATTTAGGACGCCTGGACATTAGGGACATATGGGACATATGGGACATCTGGGACGCCTGGGACGTATCAGACATATGGGACATATGAGACATCTGGGACGTCTGGGACGTTATGGGCATATGGGATATCTGGGACGTCTGGGACGTTAGGGACATATGGGACATCTGGGACGTCTGTGACGTTAAAGACATGTAGGACATCTAGGACGTCTTAGACATTAGGGACATATGGGACATATGGGACATCTGGGACGTCTTGGACATAGAGACATATGGGACATGTAGGACGTCTTGGACGTCTGGGACGTTAAGGACATATGGGACATTTAGGACGCCTGGACATTAGGGACATATGGGACATCTGGGACGTCTTGGACATTAGGGACATATGGGACATCTGGGACGTCTGTGACGTTAAAGACATGTAGGACAACTAGGACGTCTTAGAAATTAGGGACATATGGGACATATGGGACATCTGGGACGTCTTGGACATTAGAGACATATGGGTCATCTAGGACGTCTTGGACGTCTGGTACGTTAAGGACATATGGGACATTTAGGACGCCTGGACATTAGGGACATATGGGACATATGAGACATCTGGGACGCCTGGGACGTATCAGACATATGGAACATATGGGACATCTGGGACGTCTGGGACGTTAGCGGCATATGGGATATCTGGGACGTCTGGGACGTTAGGGACATATGGGACATTTAGGACGGCTGGGACGTTAGGGACATACGGGACAGTTGGGACGTCTGGGACGTTAGGGACATATGGTACATTTAGGACATTTGGGACGTTAGGGACATATGGAACATTTAGGAAGCCTGGGACGTTAGGGACATATGGGACATTTAGGACGCTTGGGACATTAGGGACATATGGGACATATGGGACATCAGGGACGTCTGGGACGTTAGGGACATATGGGACATCTGGGACGTCTAAGACGTTAGAGACATATGGGACATCTGGGACGTCTGGGACGTTAAGGACATATGGGACATCTAGGACCCCTAGGACATTAGGAACATATGGGACATATGGGACATCTGGGACGTCTGGGACGTTAGGGACATATGGGACATATGGGACGTCTGGGACGTTTAGGATATATGAGACATCTAGGACGTCTGAGACGTCTGGAACGGTAAGGACATATGGGACATTTAGCACGCCTGAAACGTTAGGGACATATGGGACATATGGGACATCTGGGACGCCTGGGACATTAGGGACATATGGGACATCTGGGACGTCTAAGACGTTAGGGACATATGAGACATCTGGGACGTCTGGGACGTTAAGGACATATGGGACATCTAGGACGTCTGGGCCGTCTGGGACGTTAACGACATATGGGACATTTAGGACGCCTGGGACATTAGGGACATATGGAACATATGGGAATCCTGGGACATTAGGGACATTTGGTACATATGGGACATCTGGGATGGCTGGGACGTTAGGGACATATAGGACATCTAAGACATCTGGGACGTTAGGGACATATGGGACATCTAGGACCTCTGGGACGTCTGGGACGTTAGGGACATATGGAACATCTACGACGCCTGGGACATTAGAGACATATGGGACATATGAGACATCTGGGTGGGACGTTAGGGACATATGGGACATTTAGGACGTCTGGGACTTTAGGAACATTTGGAACATCTAGGACGCTTGGGACATTAGGGACATATGGAACATATGGGACATCTAGGACGTTAGAGACATATGGGACATTTGGGACGTCTGGGACGTTAGGGACATACAGGCCATCTAGTAAGTCTGGGACGTTAGGAACGTATGGGACATCTAAGACGTCTGGGACGTCTGGGACGTTAGGGACATACGGGACAGCTGGGACGTCTAAGACGATAGGGACTTATGGGACATTTAGGACGTTTGGGACGTCTGGGACGTTAGGGACATACGGGACAACTGGGACGTCTGAAACGTTAGGGGCATATGGGACATTTAGGACGCATGGGACATTAGGGACATATGGAACATATGGGACATCTGGGACGTTTGGGACGTCTAAGACGTTAGGGACATACAGGACATCTAGGAAGTCTGGGACGTTAGGAACGTATGGGACATCTAAGACGTCTGGGACGTCTGGGACGTTAGGGACATACGGGACAGCTGGGACGTCTAAGACGATAGGGACTTATGGGACATTTAGGACGTTTGGGACGTCTGGGACGTTAGGGACATACGGGACAACTGGGACGTCTGGGACGTTAGGGGCATATGGGACATTTAGGACGCATGGGACATTAGGGACATATGGAACATATGGGACATCTGGGACGTCTGGGACGTTAGGGACATATGAGACATCTAAGACGTCTGGGACGTTAAGGACATATGGGACATCTAGGACGTCTGGGACGTCTGGGACGTTAAGGACATATGAGACATTTAGGACGCCTGGGACATTAGGGACATATGGGACATATGGGACATCTGGGACGCCTGGGACATTAGGGACATATGGGACATATGGGACATCTGAGACGTCTGGGACGTTAGGGACATATGGGACATCTGGGACGTCTGGAACGTTAAGGACATATGGGACATCTAGGACGTCTGGGACGTCTGGGACGTTGAGGACATATGGGACATTTAGAACGCCTGGGACATTAGGGACATATGGAACATTTAGGACGTCTGGGACGTTAGGGACATATGGAACATCTAGGACGCCTGGGACATTAGGGACAAATAGGGCATATATTACATTTAGGACGTCTGGGACGTTAAGGACATATGGGACATCTAAGACGTCTGGGACGTTAGGGACATATAGGACATCTAGGACGTCTGGGTCGTTAGGGACATATGAAACATCTTAGACGTCTGGCATGTCTGGGACGTTAGGGACATACGGGACAGCTGGGACGTCTGGGACGTTAGGGACATATGGGACATTTAGGACGTCTGGGACGTTAGGGACATATGAAACATCTAGGACGCCTGGGACATTTGAGACATATGGGACATTAAGGACATCTGGGACGTCTGGGACGTTAGGGACATATGGGACATCTGGCACGTCTGGGACGTTAAGGACATATAGGACATCTAGGACGTCTGGGACGTCTGGGAAGTTAAGGACATATGGGACGTTTAGAACGCCTGGGACATTAGGGACATATGGGACATATGGGACAGCTGGGACGCCTGAGACATTAGGGACATATTGGACATATGGGACATCTGGGACGTCTGGGACGTCTGGGACGATAGGGACATATAGGACATCTAGGATGTCTGGGACGTTAGGGACATATAGGACATCTAGGACGTCTGGGACGTTAGGGACATATGAAACATCTAGGACGTCTGGGACGTTAGAGACATATAGGACATTTAGGATGTCTGGGACGTTAGGGACATATGAAACATCTAGGACGTTTGGGACGTCTGGGACGTTAGGGACATACGGGACAGCTGGGACGTCTGGGACGTTAGGGACATATGGGCCATTTAGGACGTCTGGGACGTTAGGGACAAATGAAACATTTAGGACGCCTGGGACATTCGAGACATATGGGACATTAAGGACATCTGGGACGTCTGGGACGTTAGGGACATATGACACATCTGGGACGTCTGGGACGTTAAGAACATATGGGACCTCTAGGCCGTCTGGGACGTTAGGGGCATGAGTGACATCTAGGACATCTGGGACGTTAGGGACATATGGGACATATGGGACATCTGGGACGTCTGGGACGTTAGGGACATATGGGAAATCTAGGGCGTTTAGGACGTTAGGGACATATGAAACATCTATGACGTTTGTTACGTATGGGACATTAGAGATGTCTGGGACGTCTGGGACGTTAGGGACTTATGGGACATCTAGGACGTCTGGGACGTTAGGGACATATGGGACATCCAGAACGTCTGAGACGTCTGGGACGTTAAAGACATACAATACATCTAGGCCGTCTGGGACGTTAGGGACATGTGTGACATCCAGGACATCTGGGACGTTAGGGACATATATGACATATGGGACATCTGGGACGTCTGGGACGTTAGGAACATATGGGACATCTAGGACGTCTAAGACGTTAGGGACGTATGGGACATCTGGGACGTCTGGGACGTTAGGGACATATAGGACACCTAGGACGGTTGGGTCATTAAGGACATATGGGACATCTGGGACGTCTGGGACGTTAGGGACATATAGGACATCTTGGACGGTTGGGACGTTAGGGACATATGGGACATTTGGGACGTCTGTAACGTTATGGACGTATAGGACATCTAAGACGTCTGGGATGTTAGAGAGATATGGGGCATCTAGGACGTTTGGGACGTCTGGGACGTTAGGGACATATGGGACATCTAGGACGCCTGGGACGTTAGGGACATATAGGACATCTAGGACGGTTGGGACGTTAGAAACATATGGAACATGATACGAAATAGTTTGGTTAGGAAAACATTTTTATCAGCCAATAAAAAGCGAAAAATCAAACAAAACCGAGTAGCTTTATTTGTTGAGAATAACGTTTCATTTGCGTATTAGCAAACTTCTTCAGATTACAGTTGATACAATTAATGTAGATACATTATAAATTTCCTTGGATTGTTTGAAAAGTTAATAATATAATAAAAACACTAAACAATACATGACAAAAAATATTATTTGCTAATACGCAAATGAAACGTTATTCTCAACAAATAAAGCTACTCGGTTTTGTTTGATTTTTCGCTTTTTATTGGCTGATAAAAATGTTTTCTTAACCAAACTATTTCGTATTATTAATATTCAGCCGTTATAAATTTGTTTACATGGAACATGATGTCTGGGAAGTTAGGGACGTAGAGGACATCTAGGACGTCTGGGATGTTAGGGAAATATGGGACATCTAGGACGTCTGGGACGTCTGGGACGTTAGGGACATATGGGACATCTAGGACGGATGGGACGTCTGGGACGTTATCGACATACGGGACAGCTGGGACGTCTGGGACGTTAGGGACATACAGGACATTTAGGATGTCTGGGACGTTAGGCACATATGGAACATCTAGGGCGCCTGGGACATTTGTGACATATGGGACATCTAGGACGTCTGGGACGTCTGGGACGTTAGGGACATACGGGACAGCTGGGACGTCTGGGACGTTAGGGACATACAGGACATTTAGGATGTCTGGGACGTTAGGGACATATGGAACATCTAGGACGCTTGGGACATTAGGGACATATGGGACATCTGGGACGTCTGGGACGTTAGGGACATATGGGACATCTAGAACGTATGGGACGTCTGGGACGTTAAGGACATATGGGACAGCTGGGACGTCTGGGACGTTAGGGACATACAGGACATTTAGGATGTCTGGGACGTTAAAGACATATGGAACATCTAGGGCGCCTGGGACATTTGTGACATATGGGACATCTAGGACGTCTGGGACATCTGGGACGTTAGGGACATACGGGACAGCTGGGACGTCTGGGACGTTAGGGACATACAGGACATTTAGGATGTCTGGGACGTTAGGAACATATGCAACATCTAGGGCGCCTGGGACATTTGTGACATATGGGACATCTAGGACGTCTGGGACGTCTGGGACGTTAGGGACATACGGGACAGCTGGGACGTCTGGGACGTTAGGGACATACAGGACATTTAGGATGTCTGGGATGTTAGGGACATATGGAACATCTAGGACGCCTGGGACATTAGGGACATATGGGACATTTAGGATGTCTGGGACGTTAGGGACATATGGAACATCTAGGACGCCTGGGACATTAGGGACATATGGGACATCTGGGACGTTTGGGACGTGAGGGACATATGGGACATCTAGGACGTCTGAGACGTTAGGAACATATGGGACATCCAAGACGTCTGGGACGGCTGGGATGTTTGAGACATATGGGACATCTCGGACGTTTGGGACGTTAGGGACATATGGGTCATCTAGGACGTCTGAGACGTACGGGACATCTGGGACGTCTGGGACGTTAGGGACATATGAGACATCTAGGATGTCTGGCACGTTAGCGACATATGGGACGTCTGGCACGTCTGCTACGTCTGGGACGTTAGTGACATATGAAACATCTAGGACGTCTGGGACGTTAGGGACATATGGGAAATCTGGGACGTTTGGGACGTTAGGAACATATAGGACATCCGGGACGTCTGAGACGTTAGCGACATATAGGACATCTAAGACGTCTGGGACGTTAAAGATATATGGGACATCTAGGACTTCTGGGACGTTAGGGACATATGGGACATCCAGGACGTCTCGGACGTTAGGGACGAATAGGACATCTAGGACGTCTGGGACGTTAGGGACATATGGGACTTCTAGGACGTCTGGGACGTTAGGGACATATGGGAGATATGGGACATCTGGGACGTTTGGGACGTTAGGGACATATGGGACATCCGGGACGTCTCGGACGTTAGGAACATATGGAGCATCTAGGACATCTGAGACGTCTGCGACGTTTGGGAATTCTAAGATATCTGGGACGTCTGGGACGCCTGGGACATTAGGGATATATGGGACATATGGGACATCTGGGACGCTCGGGACATTAGGGACATGTGGGAGATCTAAGACGTCTGGGACGTTAATGACATATGGGACATCTAGGACGTCTGCGACGTCTGGGACGGTAAAGACATATGAGACATTTAGGACGCCTGGGACATTAGGGACATATGGGACATATGGGCATCTGGGACACCTGGGACATTAGGGACATATGGAACATATGGGACATCTGAGACGTCTGGGACGTTAGGGACATGTGGGACATCTGGGACGTCTGGAACGTTAAGGACATACGAGACATCTGGGACGTCTGGGACGTTAGGGACATATGGAACATTTAGGACGTCTGGGACGTTAGGGACATATGAAACATCTAGGACGCCTGGGACATTTGAGACATATGGGACATTAAGGACATCTGGGACGTCTGGGACGTTAGGGACATATGGGACATCTAGGACGTCTGGGACGTTAGGGACATATGGGACATCTAGGACGTCTGGGACGTTAGGGACATATGGGACATCTAGGACGTCTAAGACGTTAGGGACATATGGGACATCTAGGACGTCTGGGACGTTAGGGTCATATAGGACATCTAGGACGTTTGGGACGTCTGGGACGTTAGGGACATACGGGACAGCTGGGACGTCTGGGACGTTAGGGACATATGGAACATTTAGGACGTCTGGGACGTTAGGGACATATGAAACATCTAGGACGCCTGGGACATTTGAGACATATGGGACATTAAGGACATCTGGGACGTCTGGGACGTTAGGGACATATGACACATCTGGGACGTCTGGAAAGTTAGGGACATATGGGACCTTTAGGCCGTCTGGGACGTTAGGGACATGTGTGACATTTAGGACATCTGGGACGTTAGGGACATATGGGACATATGGGACATCTTTGACGTCTGGGACGTTAGGGACATATGGGAAATCTAGGGCGTCTAGGACGTTAGGGACATATGAAACATCTAGGACGTTTGTCACGTATGGGACATTAGAGATGTCTGAGACGTCTGGGACGTTAGGGACTTATGGGACATCTAGGACGTCTGGGACGTTTGGGACGTTAAAGACATACACGACATCTAGGCCGTCTGGGACGTTAGGGACATGTGTGACTGCCAGGACGGTTGGGACGTTAGGGACATATGGAACATCTGGGATGTCTGGGAAATTATGGACGTAGAGGACATCTAGGACGACTGGGATGTTAGAGAAATATGGGACATCTGGGACGTCTGGGACGTCTGGGACGTTAGGGACATATGGGACATCTAGGACGGATGTGACGTTAGGGACATATGGGACATCTGGGACGTCTGGGACGTTAGTGACATATAGGACATCTAGGACGGTTGGGACGTTAGGGACATATGGGACATCTAGGACTGTTGGGACGTTAGGGACATATGGGACATCTGGGACGTCTGAGACGTTAGGGACGTATAGGACATCTAAGACGTCTGGGATGTTAAAGAAATATGGGACATCTAGGACGTTTGTCACGTCTGAGACGTTAGAGACATATGGGACATCTAGGATGTCTGGGACGTCTGGAACGTCGCGTACGTTAGGGACATGTGAGACATCTATGACGTCTGAGACGTTAGGGACATATGGAGCATCTAGGACGCCTGGGACATTAGAGACATATGAGACATATGAGACATCTGGGACGTTTGGGACGTTAGGGACATATGGGACATCTGGCACGTCTGGGACGTTAAGGACATATGGGACATTTGGGACGCGTGGGACATTAGGGACGTATGGGACATCTAGGACGCCTGGGACATTAGGGACATATGGGACGTATGGAACATCTGGGACGTCTCACCTTTGGTGACCTTTGGTGACCTTTGGTGTGACCTTTGGTGACCTTTGGCGACCTTTGGTAACCTTTGGTGACCTTTGGGGTGACCTTTGGTGACCTTTGGGGTGACCTTTGGTGACCTTTGGAGACCTTTGGTGACCTTTGGGGTGACCTTTGGTGACCTTTGGTGACCTTTGGTGACCTTTGGTGACCTTTGGTGACCTTTGGGGTGACCTTTGGTGACCTTTGGTGACCTTTGGTGTGACTTTTGGTGACCTTTGGTGACCTTTGGTGACCTTTGTTATGACCTTTGGTAACCTTTGGTGACCTTTGGTGACGTTTGGTTCCCTTTGGTGACGTTTGGTGACCTTTCTTGACCTTTGGGGTGACCTTTGGTGCCCTTTGGTGACCTTTGGGGTGACCTTTAGTGACCTTTGGTGACCTTTGTTGTGACCTTTGGTGACCTTTGGTGACCTTTGGTGACGTTTGGTTCCCTTTGGTGAAGTTTGGTGACTTTTCTTGACCTTTGGGGTGACCTTTGGTGCCCTTTGGTGATCTTTGGGGTGACCTTTGGTGACCTTTGGTGACCTTTGGTGACCTTTGTTGACCTTTGGTGACCTTTGGTGACTTTTGGTGACCTTTGTTGACCTTTGGTGACCTTTGGTGACCTTTGGGGTGACTTTTGGTGACCCTTGGGGTGACCTTTGGTGACCTTTGGTGACCTATGGTGACCTTTGGGGTGACCTTTGGTGACCTTTGGTGACCTTTGGTGTGACCTTTGGTGACCTTTGGTGACCTTTGGTGACCTTTGTTGTGACCTTTGGTGACCTTTGGTGACCTTTGGTGACCTTTGGTGACCTTTGTTGTGACCTTTGGTGACCTTTGGTGACCTTTGGGGTGACCTTTGGTGACCTTTGGTGACCTTTGGTGTGACCTTTGGTGACCTTTGGTGACCTTTGTTGACCTTTGGTGACCTTTTGTGACCTTTGGGGTGACCTTTGGTGACCTTTGGGGTGACCTTTGGTGACCTTTGGGGTGACCTTTGGTGACCTTTGGTGTCACCTTTGGTGACCTTTGGTAACCTTTGGTGACCTTTGTTGTGACCTTTGGTGACCTTTGGTGACCTTTGTTGTGTCCTTTGGTGACCTTTGGTGACCTTTGTTGACCTTTGGTGACCTTTGGTGACCTTTGGGGTGACCTTTGGTGACCTTTGTTGTGACCTTTGGTGACCTTTGGTGACCTTTGTTGTGACCTTTGGTGACCTTTGTTGACCTTTGGTGACCTTTGGCGACCTTTGGGGTGACCTTTGGTGACCTTTGGGGTGACCTTTGGTGACCTTTGGTGACCTTTGGTGACCTTTGGGGTGACCTTTGTTGACCTTTGAAGTGACCTTTGGTGACCTTTGGTGACCTTTGGTGACCTTTGGTGACCTTTGTTGTGACCTTTGGTGACCTTTGGTGACCTTTGTTGACCTTTGGTGACCTTTGGTGACCTTTGGGGTGACCTTTGGTGACCTTTGGGGTGACCTTTGGTGAACTTTGGTGACCTTTGGTGACCTTTGGGGTGACCTTTGGTGGCCTTTGGTGACCTTTGGTGTGACCTTTGGTGACCTTTGGTAACCTTTGGTGACCTTTGTTGTGACCTTTGGTGACCTTTGGTGACCTTTGGTGACCTTTGGTGACCTTTGGTGACCTTTGTTGTGACTTTTGGTAACCTTTGGTGACCTTTGGTAACCTTTGGTGACCTTTGGTGACCTTTGGTGACCTTTGGTGACCTCTGTTGTGACCTTTGGTGACCTTTGATTACCTTTGTTGACCTTTGATGACCTTTGGTGACCCTTGGGGTGACCTTTGGTGACCTTTGGGGTGACCTTTGGTGACCTTTGGTGTGACCTTTGGTGACCTTTGGTGACCTTTGTTGTGACCTTTGGTGACCATTGGTGACCTTTGGTGACCTTTGTTGTGACCTTTGGTGACCTTTGGTGACCTTTGTTGTGACCTTTGGTGACCTTTGGTGACCTTTGTTGACCTTTGGTGACCTTTGGTGACCCTTGGGGTGACCTTTGGTAACCTTTGGGGTGACCTTTGGTGACCTTTGGTGACCTTTGGTGACCTTTGGGGTGACTTTTGGTGACCTTTGGGGTGACCTTTGGTGACCTTTGGTGTGACCTTTGGTGACCTTTGGTGACCTTTGGTGACCTTTGTTGTGATATTTGGTGACCTTTGGTGACCTTTGTTGTGTCCTTTGGTGACCTTTGGTGACCTTTGTTGACCTTTGGTGACCTTTGGTGACCTTTGGGGTGACCTTTGGTGACCTTTGGTGACCTTTGGTGACCTTTGGGGTGACCTTTGGTGACCTTTGGTGTGACCTTTGGTGACCTTTGGTGACCTTTGGTGACCTTTGTTGTGACCTTTGGTGACCTTTGGTGACCTTTGTTGTGACCTTTGGTAACCTTTGGTGACCTTTGTTGACCTTTGGTGACCTTTGGTGACCTTTGGGGTGACCTTTGGTGACCTTTGGGGTGACCTTTGGTGACCTTTGGTGACATTTG
The DNA here is from genome assembly GCA_940337035.1 of Agriotes lineatus. Lineage (NCBI taxonomy): Eukaryota > Metazoa > Arthropoda > Insecta > Coleoptera > Elateridae > Agriotes > Agriotes lineatus. The sequence continues at coordinate 75,745 of CALNHX010001598.1, read as the reverse complement.
GTGACCTTTGGGGTGACCTTTGGTGACCTTTGGGGTGACCTTTGGTGACCTTTGGTGACCTTTGATGACCTTTGGTGACCTTTGGTGACCTTTGTTGTGACCTTTGGTGACCTTTGGTGACCTTTGTTGACCTTTGGTGACCTTTGGTGACCTTTGGGGTGACCTTTGGTGACCTTTGGGTGACCTTTGGTGACCTTTGGTGACCTTTGGTGACCTTTGGGGTGACCTTTGGTGACCTTTGGTGACCTTTGGCGTGACCTTTGGTGACCTTTGTTGTGACCTTTGGTGACCTTTGGTGACCTTTGTTGACCTTTGGTGACCTTTGGTGACCTTTGGGGTGACCTTTGGTGACCTTTGGTGACCTTTGGTATGACCTTTGGTGTGACCTTTGGTGACCTTTGGTGACCTTTGGTGACCTTTGTTGTGACCTTTGGTGACCTTTGGTGACCTTTGGTGACCTTTGGTGTGAGCTTTGGTGACCTTTGGTGACCTTTGTTGTGACCTTTGGTGACCTTTGGTGACCTTTGTTGTGACCTTTGGTGACCTTTGGTGACCTTTGTTGACCTTTGGTGACCTTTGGTGACCTTTGGGGTGACCTTTGGTGACCTTTGGGGTGACCTTTGGTGACCTTTGTTGACCTTTGGTGACCTTTGGTGACGTTTGGGGTGACCTTTGGTGACCTTTGGGGTGACCTTTGGTGACCTTTGGTGACCTTTGGTGACCTTTGGGGTGACCTTTGGTGACCTTTGGTGACCTTTGGTGTGACCTTTGGTGTCCTTTGGTGACCTTTGGTGACCTTTGTTGTGACCTTTGGTGACCTTTGGTGACCTTTGCTGTAACCTTTGGTGACCTTTGTTGTGACCTTTGGTGACCTTTGGTGACCTTTGTTGACCTTTGGTGACCTTTGGTGACCTTTGGGATGACCTTTGGTGACCTTTGGGGTGACCTTTGGTGACCTTTGGTGACCTTTGGTGACCTTTGGGGTGACCTTTGGTGACCTTTGGTGACCTTTGGTGTGACCTTTGGTGACCTTTGGTGACCTTTGGTGACCTTTTTTGTGACCTTTGGTGACCTTTGGTGACCTTTGTTGTGACCTTTGGTGACCTTTGGTGACCTTTGTTGACCTTTGGTGACCTTTGGTGACCTTTGGGGTAACTTTTGGTGACCTTTGGGGTGACCTTTGGTGACCTTTGGTGACCTTTGGTGACCTTTGGGGTGACCTTTGGTGACCTTTGGTGACCTTTGGTGTGACCTTTGGTGACCTTTGGTGACCTTTGTTGTGACCTTTGGTGACCTTTGTTGACCTTTGGTGACCTTTGGTGACCTTTGGGGTGACCTTTGTTGTGACCTTTGGTGACCTTTGGTGACCTTTGTTGACCTTTGGTGACCTTTGGTGACCTTTGGGGTGACCTTTGGTGACCTTTGGGGTGACCTTTGGTGACCTTTCGTGACCTTTGGTGACCTTTGGTGACCTTTGGGGTGACCTTTGGTGACCTTTGGTGAACTTTGGTGTGACCTTTGGTGACCTTTGGTGACCTTTGGTGACCTTTGTTGTGACCTTTGGTGACCTTTGGTGACCTTTGGTGTGACCTTTGGTGACCTTTGGCGACCTTTGGTAACCTTTGGTGACCTTTGGGGTGACCTTTGGTGACCTTTGGGGTGACCTTTGGTGACCTTTGGAGACCTTTGGTGACCTTTGGTGACCTTTGGTGACCTTTGGTGACCTTTGGGGTGACCTTTGGTGACCTTTGGTGACCTTTGGTGTGACTTTTGGTGACCTTTGGTGACCTTTGGTGACCTTTGTTATGACCTTTGGTGACCTTTGGTGACCTTTGGTGACGTTTGGTTCCCTTTGGTGACGTTTGGTGACCTTTCTTGACCTTTGGGGTGACCTTTGGTGCCGTTTGGTGACCTTTGGGGTGACCTTTAGTGACCTTTGGTGACCTTTGTTGTGACCTTTGGTGACCTTTGGTGCCCTTTGGTGATCTTTGGGGTGACCTTTGGTGACCTTTGGTGACCTTTGGTGACCTTTGTTGACCTTTGGTGACTTTTGGTGACCTTTGTTGACCTTTGGTGACCTTTGGTGACCTTTGGGGTGACCTTTGGTGACCTTTGGGGTGACCTTTGGTGACCTTTGGTTACCTATGGTGACCTTTGGGGTGACCTTTGGTGACCTTTGGTGACCTTTGGTGTGACCTTTGGTGACCTTTGGTGACCTTTGTTGTGACCTTTGTTGACCTTTGGTGACCTTTGGTGACCTTTGGGGTGACCTTTGGTGACCTTTGGGGTGACCTTTGGTGACCTTTGGTGACCTATGGTGACCTTTGGGGTGACCTTTGGTGACCTTTGGTGACCTTTGGTGTGACCTTTGGTGACCTATGGTGACCTTTGTTGTGACCTTTGGTGACCTTTGGTGACCTTTGGTGACCTTTGGTGACCTTTGGTGACCTTTGTTGTGACCTTTGGTTACCTTTGATGACCTTTGTTGACCTTTGATGACCTTTGGTGACCTTTGGGGTGACCTTTGGTGACCTTTGGGGTGACCTTTGGTGACCTTTGGTGACCTTTGGTGACCTTTGGGGTGACCTTTGGTGACCTTTGGTGACCTTTGGTGTGACCTTTGGTGACCTTTGGTGACCTTTGTTGACCTTTGGTGACCTTTTGTGACCTTTGGGGTGACCTTTGGTGACCTTTGGGGTGACCTTTGGTGACCTTTGGTGACCTTTGGTGACCTTTGGGGTGACCTTTGGTGACCTTTGGGGTGACCTTTGGTGACCTTTGGTGTCACCTTTGGTGACCTTTGGTAACCTTTGGTGACCTTTGGTGACCTTTGTTGTGACCTTTGGTGACCTTTGGTGACCTTTGGTGACCTTTGGTGACCTTTGGTGACCTTTGTTGTGACTTTTGGTAACCTTTGGTGACCCTTGTTGTGACCTTTGGTGACCTTTGGTGACCTTTGGTGACCTTTGGTGACCTTTGGTGACCTTTGTTGTGACTTTTGGTAACCTTTGGTGACCTTTGGTAACCTTTGGTGACCTTTGGTGACCTTTGGTGACCTTTGGTGACCTCTGTTGTGACCTTTGGTGACCTTTGATTACCGTTGTTGACCTTTGATGACCTTTGGTGACCCTTGGGGTGACCTTTGGTGACCTTTGGGGTGACCTTTGGTGACCTTTGGTGACCTTTGGTGTGACCTTTGGTGACCTTTGGTGACCTTTGGTGACCTTTGTTGTGACCTTTGGTGACCTTTGGTGACCTTTGGTGACCTTTGGTGTGACCTTTGGTGACCTTTGGTGACCTTTGTTGTGACCTTTGGTGACCTTTGGTGACCTTTGTTGACCTTTGGTGACCTTTGGTGACCCTTGGGGTGACCTTTGGTAACCTTTGGGGTGACCTTTGGTGACCTTTGGTGACCTTTGGTGACCTTTGGGGTGACTTTTGGTGACCTTTGGGGTGACCTTTGGTGACCTTTGGTGTGACCTTTGGTGACCTTTGGTGACCTTTGGTGACCTTTGTTGTGATATTTGGTGACCTTTGGTGACCTTTGTTGTGTCCTTTGGTGACCTTTGGTGACCTTTGTTGACCTTTGGTGACCTTTGGTGACCTTTGGGGTGACCTTTGGTGACCTTTGGTGACCTTTGGTGACCTTTGGGGTGACCTTTGGTGACCTTTGGTGTGACCTTTGGTGACCTTTGGTGACCTTTAGTGACCTTTGTTGTGACCTTTGGTGACCTTTGGTGACCTTTGTTGTGACCTTTGGTAACCTTTGGTGACCTTTGTTGACCTTTGGTGACCTTTGGTGACCTTTGGGGTGACCTTTGGTGACCTTTGGGGTGACCTTTGGTGACCTTTGGTGACCTTTGGTGACCTTTGGGGTGACCTTTGGTGACCTTTGGGGTGACCTTTGGTGACCTTTTGTGACCTTTGATGACCTTTGGTGACCTTTGGTGACCTTTGTTGTGACCTTTGGTGACCTTTGGTGACCTTTGTTGACCTTTGGTGACCTTTGGTGACCTTTGGAGTTACCTTTGGTGACCTTTGGGTGACCTTTGGTGACCTTTGGTGACCTTTGGTGACCTTTGGGGTGACCTTTGGTGACCTTTGGTGACCTTTGGCGTGACCTTTGGTGACCTTTGTTGTGACCTTTGGTGACCTTTGGTGACCTTTGTTGACCTTTGGTGACCTTTGGTGACCTTTGGGCTGACCTTTGGTGACCTTTGGTGACCTTTGGTGACCTTTGTTGTGACCTTTGGTGACCTTTGGTGACCTTTGGTGACCTTTGGTGTGAGCTTTGGTGACCTTTGGTGACCTTTGTTGTGACCTTTGGTGACCTTTGGTGACCTTTGTTGTGACCTTTGGTGACCTTTGGTGACCTTTGTTGACCTTTGGTGACCTTTGGTGACCTTTGGGGTGACCTTTGGTGACCTTTGGGGTGACCTTTGGTGACCTTTGTTGACCTTTGGTGACCTTTGGTGACGTTTGGGGTGACCTTTGGTGACCTTTGGGGTGACCTTTGGTGACCTTTGGTGACCTTTGGTGACCTTTGGGGTGACCTTTGGTGACCTTTGGTGACCTTTGGTGTGACCTTTGGTGTCCTTTGGTGACCTTTGGTGACCTTTGGTGACCTTTGGTGACCTTTGGTGACCTTTGCTGTAACCTTTGGTGACCTTTGTTGTGACCTTTGGTGACCTTTGGTGACCTTTGTTGACCTTTGGTGACCTTTGGTGACCTTTGGGATGACCTTTGGTGACCTTTGGGGTGACCTTTGGTGACCTTTGGTGACCTTTGGTGACCTTTGGGGTGACCTTTGGTGACCTTTGGTGACCTTTGGTGTGACCTTTGGTGACCTTTGGTGACCTTTGGTGACCTTTTTTGTGACCTTTGGTGACCTTTGGTGACCTTTGTTGTGACCTTTGGTGACCTTTGGTGACCTTTGTTGACCTTTGGTGACCTTTGGTGACCTTTGGGGTAACTTTTGGTGACCTTTGGGGTGACCTTTGGTGACCTTTGGTGACCTTTGGTGACCTTTGGGGTGACCTTTGGTGACCTTTGGTGTGACCTTTGGTGACCTTTGGTGACCTTTGTTGTGACCTTTGGTGACCTTTGTTGACCTTTGGTGACCTTTGGTGACCTTTGGGGTGACCTTTGGTGACCTTTGGGGTGACCTTTGGTGACCTTTGGTGACCTTTGGTGACCTTTGGGGTGACCTTTGGTGACCTTTGGTGTGACCTTTGGTGACCTTTGGTGACCTTTGGTGACCTTTGTTGTGACTTTTGGTGACCTTTGTTGTGCCCTTTGGTGACCTTTGGTGACCTTTGTTGACCTTTGGGGTGACCTTTGGTGACCTTTGGGGTGACCTTTGGTGACCTTTGGGGTGACCTTTGGTGACCTTTGGTGACCTTTGGTGACCTTTGGTGACCTTTGGTGACCTTTGGGGTGACCTTTGGTGACCTTTGGTGAACTTTGGTGTGACCTTTGGTGACCTTTGGTGACCTTTGGTGACCTTTGTTGTGACCTTTGGTGACCTTTGGTGACCTTTGGTGTGACCTTTGGTGACCTTTGGCGACCTTTGGTAACCTTTGGTGACCTTTGGGGTGACCTTTGGTGACCTTTGGGGTGACCTTTGGTGACCTTTGGAGACCTTTGGTGACCTTTGGGGTGACCTTTGGTGACCTTTGGTGACCTTTGGTGACCTTTGGTGACCTTTGGTGACCTTTGGGGTGACCTTTGGTGACCTTTGCTGACCTTTGGTGTGACTTTTGGTGACCTTTGGTGACCTTTGGTGACCTTTGTTATGACCTTTGGTGACCTTTGGTGACCTTTGGTGACGTTTGGTTCCCTTTGGTGACGTTTGGTGACCTTTCTTGACCTTTGGGGTGACCTTTGGTGCCGTTTGGTGACCTTTGGGGTGACCTTTAGTGACCTTTGGTGACCTTTGTTGTGACCTTTGGTGACCTTCGGTGACCTTTGGTGACGTTTGGTTCCCTTTGGTGAAGTTTGGTGACTTTTCTTGACCTTTGGGGTGACCTTTGGTGCCCTTTGGTGATCTTTGGGGTGACCTTTGGTGACCTTTGGTGACCTTTGGTGACCTTTGTTGACCTTTGGTGACTTTTGGTGACCTTTGTTGACCTTTGGTGACCTTTGGTGACCTTTGGGGTGACCTTTGGTGACCTTTGGGGTGACCTTTGGTGACCTTTGGTGACCTATGGTGACCTTTGGGGTGACCTTTGGTGACCTTTGGTGACCTTTGGTGTGACCTTTGGTGACCTTTGGTGACCTTTGGTGACCTTTGTTGTGACCTTTGGTGACCTTTGGTGACCTTTGGTGACCTTTGGTGACCTTTGTTGTGACCTTTGGTTACCTTTGATGACCTTTGTTGACCTTTGATGACCTTTGGTAACCTTTGGGGTGACCTTTGGTGACCTTTGGGGTGACCTTTGGTGACCTTTGGTGACCTTTGGTGACCTTTAGTGACCTTTGGGGTGACCTTTGGTGACCTTTGGTGACCTTTGGTGTGACCTTTGGTGACCTTTGGTGACCTTTGTTGACCTTTGGTGACCTTTTTTGACCTTTGGGGTGACCTTTGGTGACCTTTGGGGTGACCTTTGGTGACCTTTGGTGACCTTTGGTGACCTTTGGGGTGACCTTTGGTGACCTTTGGGGTGACCTTTGGTGACCTTTGGTGTCACCTTTGGTGACCTTTGGTAACCTTTGGTGACCTTTGTTGTGACCTTTGGTGACCTTTGGTGACCTTTGTTGTGTCCTTTGGTGACCTTTGGTGACCTTTGTTGACCTTTGGTGACCTTTGGTGACCTTTGGGGTGACCTTTGGAGACCTTTGTTGTGACCTTTGGTGACCTTTGGTGACCTTTGTTGTGACCTTTGGTGACCTTTGTTGACCTTTGGTGACCTTTGGCGACCTTTGGGGTGACCTTTGGTGACCTTTGGGGTGACCTTTGGTGACCTTTGGTGACCTTTGGTGACCTTTGGGGTGACCTTTGGTGACCTTTGGGGTGACCTTTGGTGACCTTTGGTGACCTTTGGTGACCTTTGGTGACCTTTGTTGTGACCTTTGGTGACCTTTGGTGACCTTTGTTGACCTTTGGTGACCTTTGGTGACCTTTGGGGTGACCTTTGGTGACCTTTGGGGTGACCTTTGGTGAACTTTGGTGACCTTTGGTGACCTTTGGGGTGACCTTTGGTGGCCTTTGGTGACCTTTGGTGTGACCTTTGGTGACCTTTGGTGACCTTTGGTGACCTTTGTTGTGACCTTTGGTGACCTTTGGTGACCTTTGGTGACCTTTGGTGACCTTTGGTGACCTTTGTTGTGACTTTTGGTAACCTTTGGTGACCTTTGGTAACCTTTGGTGACCTTTGGTGACCTTTGGTGACCTTTGGTGACCTTTGTTGTGACCTTTGGTGACCTTTGATTACCTTTGTTGACCTTTGATGACCTTTGGTGACCCTTGGGGTGACCTTTGGTGACCTTTGGGGTGACCTTTGGTGACCTTTGGTGACCTTTGGTGTGACCTTTGGTGACCTTTGGTGACCTTTGGTGACCTTTGTTGTGACCTTAGGTGACCTTTGGTGACCTTTGGTGACCTTTGTTGTGACCTTTGGTGACCTTTGGTGACCTTTGTTGTGACCTTTGGTGACCTTTGGTGACCTTTGTTGACCTTTGGTGACCTTTGGTGACCTTTGTTGTGTCCTTTGGTGACCTTTGGTGACCTTTGTTGACCTTTTGTGACCTTTGGTGACCTTTGGGGTGATCTTTGGTGACCTTTGGTGACCTTTGGTGACCTTTGTTGTGACCTTTGGTGACCTTTGGTGACCTTTGTTGTGACCTTTGGTAACCTTTGGTGACCTTTGTTGACCTTTGGTGACCTTTGGTGACCTTTGGGGTGACCTTTGGTGACCTTTGGGGTGACCTTTGGTGACCTTTGGTGACCTTTGGTGACCTTTGGGGTGACCTTTGGTGACCTTTGGGGTGACCTTTGGTGACCTTTGGTGACCTTTGATGACCTTTGGTGACCTTTGGTGACCTTTGTTGACCTTTGGTGACCTTTGGTGACCTTTGGGGTGACCTTTGGTGACCTTTGGGTGACCTTTGGTGACCTTTGGTGACCTTTGGTGACCTTTGGTGACCTTTGGTGTGACCTTTGGTGACCTTTGGTGACCTTTGGTGACCTTTGTTGTGACCTTTGGTGACCTTTGGTGACCTTTGGTGACCTTTGGTGACCTTTGGGGTGACCTTTGGTGACCTTGGGGTGACCTTTGGTGACCTTTGGGGTGACCTTTGGTGACCTTTGGTGACCTTTGGTGTGACCTTTGGTGACCTTTGGTGACCTTTGGTGACCTTTGTTGTGACCTTTGGTGACCTTTGGTGACCTTTGGTGACCTTTGTTGTGACCTTTGGTGACCTTTGGTGACCTTTGTTGTGACCTTTGGTGACCTTTGGTGACCTTTGTTGACCTTTGGTGACCTTTGGTGACCCTTGGGGTGACCTTTGGTAACCTTTGGGGTGACATTTGGTGACCTTTGGTGACCTTTGGTGACCTTTGGGGTGACTTTTGGTGACCTTTGGGGTGACCTTTGGTGACCTTTGGTGTGACCTTTGGTGACCTTTGGTGACCTTTGGTGACCTTTGTTGTGATATTTGGTGACCTTTGGTGACCTTTGTTGTGTCCTTTGGTGACCTTTGGTGACCTTTGTTGACCTTTGGTGACCTTTGGTGACCTTTGGGGTGATCTTTGGTGACCTTTGGTGACCTTTGGTGACCTTTGGGGTGACCTTTGGTGACCTTTGGTGTGACCTTTGGTGACCTTTGGTGACCTTTGGTGACCTTTGTTGTGACCTTTGGTGACCTTTGGTGACCTTTGTTGTGACCTTTGGTAACCTTTGGTGACCTTTGTTGACCTTTGGTGACCTTTGGTGACCTTTGGGGTGACCTTTGGTGACCTTTGGGGTGACCTTTGGTGACCTTTGGTGACCTTTGGTGACCTTTGGGGTGACCTTTGGTGACCTTTGGGGTGACCTTTGGTGACCTTTGGTGACCTTTGATGACCTTTGGTGACCTTTGGTGACCTTTGTTGACCTTTGGTGACCTTTGGTGACCTTTGGGGTGACCTTTGGTGACCTTTGGGTGACCTTTGGTGACCTTTGGTGACCTTTGGTGACCTTTGGGGTGACCTTTGGTGACCCTTGGTGACCTTTGGCGTGACCTTTGGTGACCTTTGGTGACCTTTGGTGACCTTTGTTGTGACCTTTGGTGACCTTTGGTGACCTTTGTTGTGACCTTTGGTGACCTTTGGTTACCTTTGTTGACCTTTGGTGACCTTTGGTGACGTTTGGGGTGACCTTTGGTGACCTTTGGGGTGACCTTTGGTGACTTTTGGTGAATTTTGGTGACCTTTGGGGTGACCTTTGGTGACCTTTGGTGACCTTTGGTGACCTTTGTTGTGACCTTTGGTGACCTTTGGTTACCTTTGTTGACCTTTGGTGACCTTTGGTGACCTTTGGGGTGACCTTTGGTGACCTTTGGTGACCTTTGGTGACCTTTGGGGTGACCTTTGGTGACCTTTGGGGTGACCTTTGGTGACTTTTGGTGACCTTTGGTGACCTTTGGGGTGACCTTTAGTGACCTTTGGGGTGACCTTTGGTGACCTTTGGTGACCTTTGGTGACCTTTGGGGTGGCCTTTGGTGACCTTTGGTGACCTTTGGTGACCTTTGGGGTGACCTTTGGTGACCTTTGGTAACCTTTGGTGTGACCTTTGGTGACCTTTGGTGACCTTTGGTGACCTTTGTTGTGACCTTTGGTGACCTTTGGTGACCTTTGTTAACCTTTGGTGACCTTTGGTGACCTTTGGGGTGACTTCTGGTGACCTTTGGGGTGACCTTTGGTGACCTTTGGTGACCTTTGGGGTGACCTTTGGTTACCTTTGGGGTGACCTTTGGTGACCTTTGGTGACCTTTGGTGACCTTTGGTGTGACCTTTGGTGACCTTTGGTGACCTTTGTTGTGACCTTTGGTGACCTTTGTTGACCTTTGGTGACCTTTGGTGACCTTTGGGGTGACCTTTGTTGTGACCTTTGGTGACCTTTGGTGACCTTTGTTGACCTTTGGTGACCTTTGGTGACCTTTGGGGTGACCTTTGGTGACCTTTGGGGTGACCTTTGGTGACCTTTGGTGACCTTTGGTGACCTTTGGTGACCTTTGGGGTGACCTTTGGTGACCTTTGGTGAACTTTGGTGTGACCTTTGGTGACCTTTGGTGACCTTTGGTGACCTTTGTTGTGACCTTTGGTGACCTTTGGTGACCTTTAGTGTGACCTTTGGTGACCTTTGGCGACCTTTGGTAACCTTTGGTGACCTTTGGGGTGACCTTTGGTGACCTTTGGGGTGACCTTTGGTGACCTTTGGAGACCTTTGGTGACCTTTGGTGACCTTTGGTGACCTTTGGTGACCTTTGGGGTGACCTTTGGTGACCTTTGGTGAACTTTGGTGTGACTTTTGGTGACCTTTGGTGACGTTTGGTGACCTTTGTTATGACCTTTGGTGACCTTTGGTGACCTTTGGTGACGTTTGGTTCCCTTTGGTGACGTTTGGTGACCTTTCTTGACCTTTGGGGTGACCTTTGGTGCCGTTTGGTGACCTTTGGGGTGACCTTTAGTGACCTTTGGTGACCTTTGTTGTGACCTTTGGTGACCTTTGGTGACCTTTGGTGACGTTTGGTTCCCTTTGGTGAAGTTTGGTGACTTTTCTTGACCTTTGGGGTGACCTTTGGTGCCCTTTGGTGATCTTTGGGGTGACCTTTGGTGACCTTTGGTGACCTTTGGTGACCTTTGTTGACCTTTGGTGACTTTTGGTGACCTTTGTTGACCTTTGGTGACCTTTGGTGACCTTTGGGGTGACTTTTGGTGACCTTTGGGGTGACCTTTGGTGACCTTTGGTGACCTATGGTGACCTTTGGGGTGACCTTTGGTGACCTTTGGTGACCTTTGGTGTGACCTTTGGTGACCTTTGGTGACCTTTGGTGACCTTTGTTGTGACCTTTGGTGACCTTTGGTGACCTTTGGTGACCTTTGGTGACCTTTGGTGACCTTTGTTGTGACCTTTGGTTACCTTTGATGACCTTTGTTGACCTTTGATGACCTTTGGTGACCTTTGGGGTGACCTTTGGTGACCTTTGGGGTGACCTTTGGTGACCTTTGGTGACCTTTGGTGACCTTTGGGGTGACCTTTGGTGACCTTTGGTGACCTTTGGTGTGACCTTTGGTGACCTATGGTGACCTTTGTTGACCTTTGGTGACCTTTTGTGACCTTTGGGGTGACGTTTGGTGACCTTTGGGGTGACCTTTGGTGACCTTTGGTGACCTTTGGTGACCTTTGGGGTGACCTTTGGTGACCTTTGGGGTGACCTTTGGTGACCTTTGGTGTCACCTTTGGTGACCTTTGGTAACCTTTGGTGACCTTTGGTGACCTTTGTTGTGACCTTTGGTGACCTTTGGTGACCTTTGGTGACCTTTGGTGACCTTTGGTGACCTTTGTTGTGACTTTTGGTAACCTTTGGTGACCTTTGTTGTGACCTTTGGTGACCTTTGGTGACCTTTGGTGACCTTTGGTGACCTTTGGTGACCTTTGTTGTGACTTTTGGTAACCTTTGGTGACCTTTGGTAACCTTTGGTGACCTTTGGTGACCTTTGGTGACCTTTGGTGACCTCTGTTGTGACCTTTGGTGACCTTTGATTACCTTTGTTGACCTTTGATGACCTTTGGTGACCCTTGGGGTGACCTTTGGTGACCTTTGGGGTGACCTTTGGTGACCTTTGGTGACCTTTGGTGTGACCTTTGGTGACCTTTGGTGACCTTTGGTGACCTTTGTTGTGACCTTTGGTGACCTTTGGTGACCTTTGGTGACCTTTGTTGTGACCTTTGGTGACCTTTGGTGACCTTTGTTGTGACCTTTGGTGACCTTTGGTGACCTTTGTTGACCTTAGGTGACCTTTGGTGACCCTTGGGGTGACCTTTGGTAACCTTTGGGGTGACCTTTGGTGACCTTTGGTGACCTTTGGTGACCTTTGGGGTGACTTTTGGTGACCTTTGGGGTGACCTTTGGTGACCTTTGGTGTGACCTTTGGTGACCTTTGGTGACCTTTGGTGACCTTTGTTGTGATATTTGGTGACCTTTGGTGACCTTTGTTGTGTCCTTTGGTGACCTTTGGTGACCTTTGTTGACCTTTGGTGACCTTTGGTGACCTTTGGGGTGACCTTTGGTGACCTTTGGTGACCTTTGGGGTGACCTTTGGTGACCTTTGGTGTGACCTTTGGTGACCTTTGGTGACCTTTGGTGACCTTTGTTGTGACCTTTGGTGACCTTTGGTGACCTTTGTTGTGACCTTTGGTAACCTTTGGTGACCTTTGTTGACCTTTGGTGACCTTTGGTGACCTTTGGGGTGACCTTTGGTGACCTTTGGGGTGACCTTTGGTGACCTTTGGTGACCTTTGGTGACCTTTGGGGTGACCTTTGGTGACCTTTGGGGTGACCTTTGGTGACCTTTTGTGACCTTTGATGACCTTTGGTGACCTTTGGTGACCTTTGTTGTGACCTTTGGTGACCTTTGGTGACCTTTGTTGACCTTTGGTGACCTTTGGTGACCTTTGGGGTGACCTTTGGTGACCTTTGGGTGACCTTTGGTGACCTTTGGTGACCTTTGGTGACCTTTGGGGTGACCTTTGGTGACCTTTGGTGACCTTTGGCGTGACCTTTGGTGACCTTTGTTGTGACCTTTGGTGACCTTTGGTGACCTTTGTTGACCTTTGGTGACCTTTGGTGACCTTTGGGGTGACCTTTGGTGACCTTTGGTGACCTTTGGTGACCTTTGTTGTGACCTTTGGTGACCTTTGGTGACCTTTGGTGACCTTTGGTGTGAGCTTTGGTGACCTTTGGTGACCTTTGTTGTGACCTTTGGTGACCTTTGGTGACCTTTGTTGTGACCTTTGGTGACCTTTGGTGACCTTTGTTGACCTTTGGTGACCTTTGGTGACCTTTGGGGTGACCTTTGGTGACCTTTGGGGTGACCTTTGGTGACCTTTGTTGACCTTTGGTGACCTTTGGTGACGTTTGGGGTGACCTTTGGTGACCTTTGGGGTGACCTTTGGTGACCTTTGGTGACCTTTGGTGACCTTTGGGGTGACCTTTGGTGACCTTTGGTGACCTTTGGTGTGACCTTTGGTGTCCTTTGGTGACCTTTGGTAACCTTTGGTGACCTTTGGTGACCTTTGGTGACCTTTGCTGTAACCTTTGGTGACCTTTGTTGTGACCTTTGGTGACCTTTGGTGACCTTTGTTGACCTTTGGTGACCTTTGGTGACCTTTGGGATGACCTTTGGTGACCTTTGGGGTGACCTTTGGTGACCTTTGGTGACCTTTGGTGACCTTTGGGGTGACCTTTGGTGACCTTTGGTGACCTTTGGTGTGACCTTTGGTGACCTTTGGTGACCTTTGGTGACCTTTTTTGTGACCTTTGGTGACCTTTGGTGACCTTTGTTGTGACCTTTGGTGACCTTTGGTGACCTTTGTTGACCTTTGGTGACCTTTGGTGACCTTTGGGGTAACTTTTGGTGACCTTTGGGGTGACCTTTGGTGACCTTTGGTGACCTTTGGTGACCTTTGGGGTGACCTTTGGTGACCTTTGGTGACCTTTGGTGTGACCTTTGGTGACCTTTGGTGACCTTTGTTGTGACCTTTGGTGACCTTTGTTGACCTTTGGTGACCTTTGGTGACCTTTGGGGTGACCTTTGGTGACCTTTGGGGTGACCTTTGGTGACCTTTGGTGACCTTTGGTGACCTTTGGGGTGACCTTTGGTGACCTTTGGTGTGACCTTTGGTGACCTTTGGTGACCTTTGGTGACCTTTGTTGTGACTTTTGGTGACCTTTGTTGTGACCTTTGGTGACCTTTGGTGACCTTTGTTGACCTTTGGGGTGACCTTTGGTGACCTTTGGGGTGACCTTTGGTGACCTTTGGGGTGACCTTTGGTGACCTTTGGTGACCTTTGGTGACCTTTGGTGACCTTTGGTGACCTTTGGGGTGACCTTTGGTGACCTTTGGTGAACTTTGGTGTGACCTTTGGTGACCTTTGGTGACCTTTGGTGACCTTTGTTGTGACATTTGGTGACCTTTGGTGACCTTTGGTGTGACCTTTGGTGACCTTTGGCGACCTTTGGTAACCTTTGGTGACCTTTGGGGTGACCTTATGTGACCTTTGGGGTGACCTTTGGTGACCTTTGGAGACCTTTGGTGACCTTTGGGGTGACCTTTGGTGACCTTTGGTGACCTTTGGTGACCTTTGGTGACCTTTGGTGACCTTTGGGGTGACCTTTGGTGACCTTTGGTGACCTTTGGTGTGACTTTTGGTGACCTTTGGTGACCTTTGGTGACCTTTGTTATGACCTTTGGTGACCTTTGGTGACCTTTGGTGACGTTTGGTTCCCTTTGGTGACGTTTGGTGACCTTTCTTGACCTTTGGGGTGACCTTTGGTGCCGTTTGGTGACCTTTGGGGTGACCTTTAGTGACCTTTGGTGACCTTTGTTGTGACCTTTGGTGACCTTCGGTGACCTTTGGTGACGTTTGGTTCCCTTTGGTGAAGTTTGGTGACTTTTCTTGACCTTTGGGGTGACCTTTGGTGCCCTTTGGTGATCTTTGGGGTGACCTTTGGTGACCTTTGGTGACCTTTGGTGACCTTTGTTGACCTTTGGTGACTTTTGGTGACCTTTGTTGACCTTTGGTGACCTTTGGTGACCTTTGGGGTGACCTTTGGTGACCTTTGGGGTGACCTTTGGTGACCTTTGGTGACCTATGGTGACCTTTGGGGTGACCTTTGGTGACCTTTGGTGACCTTTGGTGTGACCTTTGGTGACCTTTGGTGACCTTTGGTGACCTTTGTTGTGACCTTTGGTGACCTTTGGTGACCTTTGGTGACCTTTGGTGACCTTTGGTGACCTTTGTTGTGACCTTTGGTTACCTTTGATGACCTTTGTTGACCTTTGATGACCTTTGGTGACCTTTGGGGTGACCTTTGGTGACCTTTGGGGTGACCTTTGGTGACCTTTGGTGACCTTTGGTGACCTTTGGTGACCTTTGGGGTGACCTTTGGTGACCTTTGGTGACCTTTGGTGTGACCTTTGGTGACCTTTGGTGACCTTTGTTGACCTTTGGTGACCTTTTGTGACCTTTGGGGTGACCTTTGGTGACCTTTGGGGTGACCTTTGGTGACCTTTGGTGACCTTTGGTGACCTTTGGGGTGACCTTTGGTGACCTTTGGGGTGACCTTTGGTGACCTTTGGTGTCACCTTTGGTGACCTTTGGTAACCTTTGGTGACCTTTGTTGTGACCTTTGGTGACCTTTGGTGACCTTTGTTGTGTCCTTTGGTGACCTTTGGTGACCTTTGTTGACCTTTGGTGACCTTTGGTGACCTTTGGGGTGACCTTTGGTGACCTTTGTTGTGACCTTTGGTGACCTTTGGTGACCTTTGTTGTGACCTTTGGTGACCTTTGTTGACCTTTGGTGACCTTTGGCGACCTTTGGGGTGACCTTTGGTGACCTTTGGGGTGACCTTTGGTGACCTTTGGTGACCTTTGGTGACCTTTGGGGTGACCTTTGGTGACCTTTGGGGTGACCTTTGGTGACCTTTGGTGACCTTTGGTGACCTTTGGTGACCTTTGTTGTGACCTTTGGTGACCTTTGGTGACCTTTGTTGACCTTTGGTGACCTTTGGTGACCTTTGGGGTGACCTTTGGTGACCTTTGGGGTGACCTTTGGTGAACTTTGGTGACCTTTGGTGACCTTTGGGGTGACCTTTGGTGGCCTTTGGTGACCTTTGGTGTGACCTTTGGTGACCTTTGGTGACCTTTGGTGACCTTTGTTGTGACCTTTGGTGACCTTTGGTGACCTTTGGTGACCTTTGGTGACCTTTGGTGACCTTTGTTGTGACTTTTGGTAACCTTTGGTGACCTTTGGTAACCTTTGGTGACCTTTGGTGACCTTTGGTGACCTTTGGTGACCTTTGTTGTGACCTTTGGTGACCTTTGATTACCTTTGTTGACCTTTGATGACCTTTGGTGACCCTTGGGGTGACCTTTGGTGACCTTTGGGGTGACCTTTGGTGACCTTTGGTGACCTTTGGTGTGACCTTTGGTGACCTTTGGTGACCTTTGGTGACCTTTGTTGTGACCTTTGGTGACCTTTGGTGACCTTTGGTGACCTTTGTTGTGACCTTTGGTGACCTTTGGTGACCTTTGTTGTGACCTTTGGTGACCTTTGGTGACCTTTGTTGACCTTTGGTGACCTTTGGTGACCCTTGGGGTGACCTTTGGTAACCTTTGGGGTGACATTTGGTGACCTTTGGTGACCTTTGGTGACCTTTGGGGTGACTTTTGGTGACCTTTGGGGTGACCTTTGGTGACCTTTGGTGTGACCTTTGGTGACCTTTGGTGACCTTTGGTGACCTTTGTTGTGATATTTGGTGACCTTTGGTGACCTTTGTTGTGTCCTTTGGTGACCTTTGGTGACCTTTGTTGACCTTTGGTGACCTTTGGTGACCTTTGGGGTGATCTTTGGTGACCTTTGGTGACCTTTGGTGACCTTTGGGGTGACCTTTGGTGACCTTTGGTGTGACCTTTGGTGACCTTTGGTGACCTTTGGTGACCTTTGTTGTGACCTTTGGTGACCTTTGGTGACCTTTGTTGTGACCTTTGGTAACCTTTGGTGACCTTTGTTGACCTTTGGTGACCTTTGGGGCGACCTTTGGTGACCTTTGGGGAGACCTTTGGTGACCTTTGGTGACCTTTGGTGACCTTTGGTGACCTTTGGGGTGACCTTTGGTGACCTTTGGGGTGACCTTTGGTGACCTTTGGTGACCTTTGATGACCTTTGGTGACCTTTGGTGACCTTTGTTGACCTTTGGTGACCTTTGGTGACCTTTGGGGTGACCTTTGGTGACCTTTGGGTGACCTTTGGTGACCTTTGGTGACCTTTGGGGTGACCTTTGGTGACCCTTGGTGACCTTTGGCGTGACCTTTGGTGACCTTTGGTGACCTTTGGTGACCTTTGTTGTGACCTTTGGTGACCTTTGGTGACCTTTGTTGTGACCTTTGGTGACCTTTGGTTACCTTTGTTGACCTTTGGTGACCTTTGGTGACGTTTGGGGTGACCTTTGGTGACCTTTGGGGTGACCTTTGGTGACTTTTGGTGAATTTTGGTGACCTTTGGGGTGACCTTTGGTGACCTTTGGTGACCTTTGGTGACCTTTGTTGTGACCTTTGGTGACCTTTGGTTACCTTTGTTGACCTTTGGTGACCTTTGGTGACCTTTGGGGTGACCTTTGGTGACCTTTGGTGACCTTTGGTGACCTTTGGGGTGACCTTTGGTGACCTTTGGGGTGACCTTTGGTGACTTTTGGTGACCTTTGGTGACCTTTGGGGTGACCTTTAGTGACCTTTGGGGTGACCTTTGGTGACCTTTGGTGACCTTTGGTGACCTTTGGGGTGGCCTTTGGTGACCTTTGGTGACCTTTGGTGACCTTTGGGGTGACCTTTGGTGACCTTTGGTAACCTTTGGTGTGACCTTTGGTGACCTTTGGTGACCTTTGGTGACCTTTGTTGTGACCTTTGGTGACCTTTGGTGACCTTTGTTAACCTTTGGTGACCTTTGGTGACCTTTGGGGTGACTTCTGGTGACCTTTGGGGTGACCTTTGGTGACCTTTGGTGACCTTTGGGGTGACCTTTGGTTACCTTTGGGGTGACCTTTGGTGACCTTTGGTGACCTTTGGTGACCTTTGGTGACCTTTGTTGTGACCTTTGGTGACCTTTGGTGACCTGTGGGGTGACCTTTGGTGACCTTTGGTGACCTTTGGTGTGACCTTTGGTGACCTTTGGTGACCTTTGGTGTGACCTTTGGTGACCTTTGGTGACCTTTGGTGACCTTTGGTGACCTTTGGTGACCTTTGGTGACCTTTGGTGACCTTTGTTGTGACCTTTGGTGACCTTTGGTGACCTTTGGGGTGACCTTTGGTGACCTTTGGTGACCTTTGGTGTGACCTTTGGTGACCTTTGGGGTGACCTTTGGTGACCTTTGGTGACCTTTGGTGACCTTTGGGGTGACCTTTGGTGACCTTTGGTGTGACCTTTGGTGACCTTTGGTGACCTTTGGTGACCTTTGTTGTGACCTTTGGTGACCTTTGGTGACCTTTGTTGTGACCTTTGGTGACCTTTGGTGACCTTTGTTGACCTTTGGTGACCTTTGGTGACCATTGGGGTGACCTTTGGTGACCTTTGGGGTGACCTTTGGTGACCTTTGGTGACCTTTGGTGACCTTTGGGGTGACCTTTGGTGACCTTTTGGGGTGACCTTTGGTGACCTTTGGTGACCTTTGGTGACCTTTGGGGTGACCTTTGGTGACCTTTGGTGTGACCTTTGTTGACCTTTGGTGACCTTTGGTGACCTTTGGGGTGACCTTTGGTGCATTTATAGCAACGGTCATCAGGTGTGCACGTCTGCAGCCTTGACAGCGGTTTTCTGGCGAATAATGCTGGAATAAAGTGCCAATTAATTATTAAAAACCGGTGAGCAAGACAGATAAAAGTGTATTCAATAACATTTAAGACACTGTGAAGTGCGATTAGCTTCCTGGTGATAATTGTACAAGTAAACTAACCTAAAATAGATAAGGTGATAACGCGGACGGTCGAAATTTCCTTCGCGTCGTTCAAGCGCGAGTTTCGTGTCGCAAAAGGCAGAAACAATTTTTAAAAACTTTTTATTTAACTGTAGAAGCTTATAATAAACTACTGGAGTTGCTTCATGTAGGTTACAAGTAGAACTGAACTAATTACAGTACATTAGGTGCGAAATAGACAATTCTCATGCTGCAATTCTTAATCTAATCGGCAGGAAACTGAGTCTGCAAAGATATGGCAGGCCGACGCTGGATCCTGATATCATTCCTCCATCCCGAGACAAATTTACATATTTTACATGGAAAAATATTAAATTTTACATTGAATTAATTCTAACGGTTCCTTTCGGGGTTCCTTACTTAAAAATGCTAAAGCCTTGTTTTTGAAACTTTGGCGTTTACAATATACATACATAATACATAACACAATACACAAAACAAATATTACAATAAAAATGATTGCGGTAACAGACATATAAACATGGGTATCTAATTTACTAACGGAATTCAATAATTCTTCTTGTTTAGCGAGTTGAATTCTATTGCTAAGCAATTTTTGGGTGTTGATTGGAAGCAAATCAATGGGGCCAACTTCTATTGATTTTGGCACGTCAGAATTTAGTTTATTTATGCTTGCGAGTTTTAATGTGTTACTTTCCTTTGTGGTAATTTTCATATCGAATAAAAGAGCATTATGTTCTATTAGAGCGGAACAGCCTGGAGTTAAATGCAACATGCTTGATTTTTCAATGTATTTCTTATAATTTTGATCTGGGCATTTGACGTTAACCAGTAATCTGTTTGGAGTTGTTATTAGCCATGAAGAAAAGTCTTTTTGTGTAATTTTTGGGTTTAATAAATCGAACGTATATGGTTGACAGGTTTGATTAGTTGCAAAAGATAGTAATTGAGTTTCGCACAGTTTTGAATTAGGCAGCCGAAAGTGGTTTCTTTGATCACAAAAATAGTTACCGGGATTAGTAGGTTTACAATGGTATGGCTCAATAGGTATTGATTCGAAAGGACCAAACAAAATTGTGTTATACGTTGGTACAATCATGCGATAATGGGTAGGATTAATGTAAACTGGAAAAGGTATCAATTCGACTAATTGGTAATTTTGATTTTTGGATATTAGTGGTATTTCGAAAATGAAGGTTATTCTATTTTTTATCTGATAAGCTTTGGTAACCATGATCTTTTCGTATAAATGTATATTCTGTAGGTCGATAGGGTACGGGAGGTCCAAGGAGTTGTCCTGGTTTTTATTAAGGAAGGTGTGAATCGATTTTAAATTGCTAATTAAATTTTTATTGTCTAATAACGACATATGCGTCTGTTGTGAATAGGCAAATGTTAGAGCGTTTTCCAATTCACTCCAAGCATTAAAGAAAAGTTGCAAAGAAAATAGGGCTTCGTTTAATAGGTTTCGAGTGGAAATGCCCCCAACGGTTCGTAGTAATTCAGTGTTTTGAAAGATAGTTTTGTTTATATTGTTTAACAATAATTCTTGATTTAGTTTTAAAGTCTGTATGTCTGTTAGAGTATCGTTAAGAATATGTGTGTGCTCGCTTAGAATTTTAGCGTTGATATCGGCGGATTCTTGTAATTTTGAAATTGACATTTCATATTTTCGACCATCTTCAGCGTCGAGATTGCCGGTTAAAAATTTAAACATGGTTCCAAGACCGTCTACAAGGCCTCTTTTCCTAAGAATTTTAGTGTCGGGGAATATTTGATCTAATAATCTATCTATCTTATCAATATAGGATTTAAGCAATAGTAATTGGTTATTATGGTTAAGCGTTACATCTGTTATGACCTTAAAGGTCCTATGCTCTAAAATATAATTTTTGTCTTCTAATGTAGCTATAAGCGATAAAATATTTAGGCGTAAAGCGATATAAGTATTAACGTTATCGTCATAGTCGGTGTTTTTAATAATAGTCCATGCACTTTCTTTGATGAGGGCTTGTCCAAGTACGTTAGGGTAAAGTCCAGGGTTTTCGGAGAGGTCGGTAATCGTAACGTCGCCAAGGGTTGAAGTTAAGAAGAGGGACCAGGTAATGATGTACCTGCAACAGGTTTATTTTCTTTAATAGATAGTATTTCGTTTGCGTGTCTGTTGAGTACTTGTTTCGTGTGTTCGTCTTGTACAGTGTAGATGTGATTGTCCAGTATTTTGATGATTTTAAAGGGTCCTTTGAATTTGGCTAATTTTTTGTTTCTCTTGTCTTGTTTTGGGAAAACTTTTTGATCAATTTTGAAAACGGTTAGGTGTTTCTTTTTATTGAGGTTTTCGTTACGTTTTTGTTTAGTTAGAATTTGCTTGTCTTTTAATTCATTGTAAAGATGGGTCATTCGGTTTTTGTGATCATTCAAATAATTTTCGTAAAAAGTGTCGGTGCATAGGTCATAGGGGTCTCTATTATCTGTGTGTCCAAACAAAATTTCTCGTGGGGTATATTTTAAATTCGAATGTATTGAATTGTTGTACGCCAGAATACAGTGAGGCATTTTTTCCGAATCAGGCGTATCTTTGAGAAGTCTAAAATGTTCGATTAGTGTAGAATGTATTCGTTCCACGGGTGAATTAGATTCATGGTGCAATGGAGTAGTTATATGCAGATCGATCTTATGTAATTTTAGAAATTCTTTAATAATAGCGGTATCGAATTCATTATCGGCAATAATCTTTTTGGGTATAGCATAATTTGAAAAATATTTAAACAGGGCGTTTGTTATGTCGATTCCATTACGTGATTCTAACAAGTAAGCTTGGGTGAACTTACTGAAATTATCGATAATTGTAAGATATTGGGTGTTATTTATATGAAAGATGTCTATGTTAAGACATTGGAAGGGTTTATCATATGTGGGTGTAAATTGAAAAGGTAATTTATTGGGGTTACGATTGTACTTTTCTCTTTTACATGTATCACAATTCGTGATAAATGTATCGATTTCTTTAGTCATTCCTTTCCAATAGTATGATCTTTGAAGGTGCTCAATTGTCTCGTTGATCCCTCTGTGGTTGGTATCACCGAAATGGTAATCGGCGATATATTGTTTTCTATGATCTGGGTTTGTGACATAAGTTACTTGTTTAATACATTTATGGAATTTCGTAGAGTTAGCATTAAGGTTTTCTGAAACGAATTTCGAAAATTTCTCAAATATTTCTTCATTTTGGAATATGCAATAGTAGTGTAGCTTAGGTGAACAATGTTCGATAAGCAATTGCATAAATTTTTCTATATAGTTTTGGTTGTTGATAAATACGGTTATATGGGAATATCCGTCAAAGTTATATATTTGCATGGGTTTAGGGATTACGGCGTTTATAAATTCGATTTGGTTTTTATACCTTTGTAAAGGTAATTCTGCGATGTCAATCACGGGTGTGGAAGATTGTTGTGAATGTATCGTATCCGTTACAGAATTGTTGTCATTGTCTTTATTTATGGCACCAGGTGCAGGTGTTGGTTTCTCGTCTTTCTTTTTGGTAATTATTATGTCCGACAGAATTTTAATTTTTGGTTTCAAAGGTGGGTTAATTATTGGTATCGTGAAATCGGATAGGTCAGGTGGATCTGGTCTGTTTGCTATGATACTAGCATTATCGTCAAAAGTGGGTTCGGGTGTATTGAGTCTATCGACAGATAGGGGGTTTATAGTTACTCTAGAAAGAGCATCGGCTACTTTATTCGTCTTGCCGGGCAAATATTTTATGGTGAAGTTGAATTCCTCGAGCTTGATGCTCCAGCGGGTCAATTTGGAGTTGAGTTCCTTTATATTACGTAACCATATCAGAGGTCGATGGTCTGTATAGATAATAAAGTTTACTCCGTATAGGTAGGGTCTGAAGTGTTTGCATGCCCAGACGATGGCAAGAAGTTCTCTTTCTATAGTCGGATAATTAATTTCGGCTGAGTTTAAAGTACGAGATGCATAGCTTATAGGTTTGCCCTGTTGCGACAGCACCGCGCCTATTGCAAACTTACTAGCATCTGTAGTTAGTTCAAATTGTTTGTTAAAATCTGGGTATACCAGTATTGGTTGATTCGTTAATAAAATTTTTAAATGTTCAAACTGCTTAATGAAATTTTGGTCGTGAATAATTTTAGCATCTTTTTTCAAACAGGCGGTTAAGAATTTGGTTATTTTGGCATAATTTTTTATAAATTTTCGATAGTAACCTAAAAGGCCGAGGAAGGATTTAATCTCTGTCCTCGTTTTTGGTAAAGGGAATTTAGTAATGGCTTTAATTTTGTCAGGATTTGGTTTGATACCATCTTTAGTGAGGATGTGTCCTAAGTATGCTATTGAGGGTTTCAAAAATTCGGACTTATCTAGTTGTACTTTTAGATTTGCTTTTCGACATCTCTCAAAGACATGCTTCAACTTTACAAGATGTTCTTGTAGGGAAACAGAATAAATAATTATATCGTCTAAGTAGACCATACATTGAGTGGGTGTTAAACCAATCAATGCCTGATTAATCAAACGTTGGAAGGAAGCCGGGGCGTTCTTCAGTCCAAACGGCATTCGTTTGAATTGAAAATGGCCCTCCTCTGTTGAGAAAGCAGTCTTTTCTCTGTCCTCTTCCACGATTTCTATCTGGTGAAAACCAGAAGCCAGGTCGAGGGTGGAAAAGTATTCCGCTCTACCAAGGTTATCCAGAACCGTTTCTATAAGCGGCAGTGGATATTTGTCTTCGATAGTCGTTTCATTGAGTTTTCGATAATCTATGACAATCCTGTATTTTTGTTTTCCGGAGTTATCCATTTTTTTGGGAACAATCCAGATAGGGGCGTTGTAAGGGCTCTCAGAGTGTTCAATTATGTTATCCTTTAACATTTGATTGATTTGAGTTTTGACTTCCTCTCGGTGGACTTGAGGGTAGCGGTAATTTTTTGAATAAATTGGTATATTAGTTTTGGTTCTAATATGGTGTTTTGTTAGGTTCGTGAATGTGAGGGGCAATTTAGGGGAATGAAAAATATCTTTAAATTGATAGCAGAGGTTTTTAAGAGCTTGGGCCTCTTCGTGATTCAGATGTGACGTATTGATGTTACGCAGGTTTTCATTCAATATTTGGTTGCGGGATTGTGACGTTAGTTCGACGTTATTAATTTGGACATCATGTGTATCATCGGGTTTTGAAAGCTCGTCTAGAATTAGGGGTTGATAGATTTCAAATGTAAAAATCTCAGCTGAAGTATTTATAGCAGTGGTATAAAAATAATTGTTGTGCGCTTTTACGATGGCTCTAGGCGTTTGACAAAATTGATTGAATTTTATTTTGTCGCATAAATATGTGCCGTTTTTATTGACAGTGGGTAAAATGATTTGAGTTTCTGATCTGGGTGCCAGGGTTAGTCGTTTAATAGATGCCAGGTGATGCTTTATTCTAGTAAAATTGCATTCGTTCCTACGTTGTTGTTCTTGGCGTAGCATAGAAGAGTTATAGTAGAATGGTATAATAGTACTATCTGTTTGGACGTGCATCCATTTGAAGTCTATTGCTCCGTTAAGATCTGCCAAAAGGTCCGCACCTATAATTCCTACGTAGTTCGGGTTGAAGTCGAACAAATAACACAAATGTGTTCCGGGTTCCTTGAAAAGGGAATTAATTGGGACGTCAGCTACTTTATCATGATATGATGTACCATGGGCTGTGGGAATTTGGAAATTATAGTTAATTACTGAATTTGGAAAATGTTCTTCTACAAATTTTGGTGATAAGATAGTTTTACTGCTACCTGTGTCTAATAAAAGTTTATCTTGAGTACCAGGAATTATAACATACGGCAAGTTTGATTTGGGAAAATTGAAGTTGAATGTGTCAATTAGGGTTTCCGAGGCTTTTATCGAAAATTTGCAGCTTCGTCAAGTCTATCTTCTTCTGTATCATGTTCTAGGTAATTTTCTGAATAGTCAAATTCGGGGCTACAGTGGTCGTCGTAATATTCGTCATTTTCGAAATTTTCTTGTTCGATTTCCTCGTGAGATTCTAAGTGGTGTAGTTCTTCGAAATGAAAATTACGGGGCTGATTCGACTGTCGGATGTAGGGTACAGAAGACTGATTGTTAATACGTTTATTTGGATTAGGACCTTGACTCTGGGGTAACCTTTTGCTTACGGTGCCAAGCTGCATTGGTTCAGGGGGATTGCTTGGCTTGAAGTTTTTTTGTGGGGCAAATACATTTTGCCCGGGTTGTCCATATGGCCTTCTATATCCCGAAAATTGAGCTGGTTGTGGATTGGGATTAGGTCGCTGTTGAAATTGTGAAGGTCTGTTGAAATTGGGATTCAGACTTTGGAAATTATTAAAACTTTGTTGTGGGAATCCATTATAAGAGTTTCGTTGCTGTTGAAAGTTCGGATAAGTGGTTGAATTTTGCGCGAAATAAGTGTTAGGTGTATAAGGCTTGTGACTTGGTTTTTGATTTAAATTTTGAGTGGAATTGAGTGCTCTACTGTTAGAGTACCGGATGTCAATTTCTTCGCGAACTATTTTAATCGCGGCTTCTAAACTGAGAGGGTTCCTAGCTCTTAGCAAGGTTCCAAAAGGTTCATGAATACCAGAAAGGAAAGCTCTTAAAGCTAATGCCTTAGCTGTTTCTAATTTGTGAACTTTTATTACTTCCGCTCCCGGTCCTAAATAAATTTTTGAATTAAAAGTCGCAAGCAGGGTTCGCACCCTGTTATAAAAATCTATAGGAGATTCTTTAGGGGTTTGTCGCATTTTAGACATATCAATTGTTAAATTTAACTCACTCCTTTGGTCGCCAAAATTATCTACTAGTGCTGCTTTTAACTCGGGCCAACCAACAAAATCGTAACCAATGATTACTTCCTGTGCCTTTCCCGTAAGTTTGTTCCTAATAGATGAAATTATAAATTTATTTACGTAAGCTTCGGGCTGTTGTGCCACTAAAAATTGACTTGTTATGAGTAGATGCCTTTTGCCGGTTCTGCGACCTCCCCCCACCACTTTTTCAAGGTCGAGGTCATAGTAGAGGCAAGTGGATGGTTCTGGAACCTCCCCCCACCACTTTTTCAAGGTCGAGGTAACGGCCTCCCCTGACGCACTCCTTCCCCTGACAAGGCGGCCCTCAAGGTCACTGGCATTGCAAAGCACGTGAACTTCAAGGCCAACGTTACTCCTCAGGCCCTCAAGGTCACTGGCATTGCAAGGTACGTGGACTTCAAGACCAACGTTACTCCTGCGGCCCTCAAGGCCATTCACTCGGATTGCAAAACACGTGAACTTCAAGGCCAACGTTACCCTAATATCACTCAGATTAGTCTAAAACCTCCTCCACAACCTACCCTTTAGTGCAAGGTCAAGGCCATAAGCACTCGGACAACCTCAATAAGTTCAATGAAAGAGACACATTTTTACAAGATTTTATTTTCAGCAATACATAAATCCGTACTACATTATGGTACACAAACAAGGAATGTCAGATGTCCTCCAGCTCCGGGCAATTACAACTGCATACCTCGTACGTAACGTCTCCCATAAACACAGCTGCTTGTCGTCCGTATGGAGCACTACAATAAATAATTAGGTATTTAAGTACCAACATATTAAGAAATACGCCACACGCGTAAAGAATGTGAATTATTAGTTGTTCGCAGATGTAGTAACGAAATTATTTCTTACTCTTCCTTAAGTACGAAATAAAAGAAATAAAGGCAACTAATATTTCCCACGATTACACAGCTCTGAATCTTCTCGACAAAACAAATATGTTTGTACCAGATTTATGTGAGCATGACATTTACAAATAATATTTATAACTACCTTATTATGCCAGGATCCGGTCGATGGTTTCCCACAGTTCCGGGCAATTACAACCGCATACCTCCGTAGAGCACTAGAATAAATAATTACGTATTATAGTACCAACATATTAAGAAATACGCCACACGCATAAAGAATGTGCATTATTAGTTGTTCGCAGATGTAGTAACGCAATTATTTGTTACTCTTCCTTAAGTACGAAATAAAAGAAATAAAGGCAACTAATATTTCCCACGATTACAGCTCTGAATTTCCTCGACAAAACAAATACCAGATTTATGTAAGCATGCCAAATAATATTTACCTTATTCTTCTACGTTTCCGCTCTAATATGCTGTTCACCCCTTATCCAATACATTTTCGGCCACGTAGTGTTGATTTCGAATAGCACTTCCTAACCACAAAACAAGTTCCAAACTGCAGTCTGAACGAAGCAGTTTGCAAGGTCAACATGTTATGCGGCGTGCACACCTCTTGCTGGCAAGCGACATTCCTGTTCGACAGAAAGCCGTGCTATATTTAGCGTTACCAAAGAGCGGATTCTTATGCAAATACCTTTTTGTAGACTGCGCTTTAGGAAAATTAATCAATAAGGGCGAATCAAACATTTTCACGTCTACTGACATGTATTTTATTTTGCCTATAATGCCAATGTCATTAGTCTACTGCCTATTTTTAGCTTTACCGCCTAAAATTTGCCTAATTCAAGAAAGAATAATAAAAAATAAGCTAGTCTTGTCTACATTACATCGAATTTTAAAGTTTTAGCTGACAGTGTCACTAAGTTACAGAGTGTAGGCTTAACTTTAATCAATTTCTTCCAGAATTTGGAGGAAGTCGAAGCCTCTTTAAAACATATGAATGTAGCAGACAAACTGAAGTCTGCATTAAATAAAAATCCTGATATAGGAGTATTAAGAAAGATATCTAAAGTACTTAATGGTGAAAAAAAGAAGTTGACTTTTTACAGAAAGCAATTGAGAACAAGTATTAGTTACTTATTTTGCAAGCCAAATTTAACATATTTAGCGCTACCAAAGAGCGGATTTTTAGGCAAATGCCTTTTGTAGATTTAGCTTTAGAGAAATTAATAAATAAGCGCGAATCAAACATTTTCACGTCTATTGACATGTATTTTATTTTGCCTATAATATCTATTTTATTAGTTTACTGCCTATTTTCAGTTTTACCGCCTAAAATGTGCATAATTCAAGAAAAAAATAAGCTAGTTTTGTCTACATTACTTCGAATTTTAAAGTTTTAGCTGACAGTATCACTAAGTTACAGAGTGTAGGCTTAACTTTAATTGATTTCTTCCAGATTTTGGAGGAAGTCGAAGGCTTTTTAAAACATGAATGTAGCAGACAAACTGAAGTCTGCATTAAATAAAAATCCTGATATAGGAGTATTAAGAAAGATATAGGAGTATTAAGAAAGATATCTAAAGAAGTTGACTTTTTTACAGAAAGCAATTTAGAACAAGTATTAGTTACTTATTTTGCGGGCAAATTTAACAGTTAAGTAGTAGAAAATGGTACGTATTATTGGTACAACAGTTGGCTTTCAAGGTCAAATCTTAAAATGTTTATATCTCCGTTGTTTATTGTGACATTTTAGCATTGTACTCCTTTCTGATTATTGATAGTTTATAAGTAGAAGCCCACGCTTTCGGTATTCATACCCAGTTCGACGCTAGAGCAATGCCTATCGATAAATTTGGGAAACATATGCATGCGAATTCCACGTCGCACCCGCAGGTGTTTGTGGTTGAAGAGCTAAGCGAACCTATATATTATGAACGAGATTTACGACTAGTATCTAGTGCCATCAGTTCAGATAGATGGTACATCCTAGCTCATGGTGACACCGAATATACTATTCCCTTCCGTGTAGCTGAAATAACAAATGTCTTACTTTATCCCGAAAATACCGAAATTTATATCAACAAGAAAGGATCATATAATTTTCGCGAAATGATCGGGATGGCATTAAAAAAAGGTGATGTGCTAAAATTTTGGGCAGTCAAGCCAAATATGCTATATGTGGAATTTCAACTCAAGGTTCCCATAATTGTTGAGTCCAAAAAGACAGTACTGTGAGTTGGAGGCCTCCTGCCACCACTCGGTCGTCAAACTTGCTCCTGCTTCAGCTCAAACTTCAAGTTTAAGAGATGTAACGTTGGGAAGTGAAATGAAATCAGAAAGAAGGGTCGTGAGAGTAGTGGCACTTTAATCGGTTTTCAAGGTTAAGGTGAGATGCGAAGCAACACAAAAAAAATTAGACATGCAGTAAGCTGGAGCGAACTTACTGCATGCCTAAATTATGACTCGACTAGGATTCGAACCTAGGTCTCCCTGTATATCCGCAATCTGCAGCCGAGGGTATCTTAACCGCTAGACCATCGAGTCTTATATATAAAACCCAATTAAAGAGACAAATATTGTACAAAAGCTTTATTTTCACTGTTCAAGATACAAAAAATGCTAGACTAAATTGTTATAATACCAACACATGAAGAAGTACGTTACAGACATACACAATATAGCAAATAATAGGGTGCCTAAAACAATTGTAGATATACAACAGGAATTATCGGCGGGTGCAAGTAGCTTCTTCAAGACATCCGGTTTATTTTTTAACAAAATAGTTTGCCAAGGAGTGTCTACAGCATATGAAGAGAAATGGAATTTTACTTTGAACGTTAGCAAATCCTGAAGAGTAAAGTTGTGCACGTGTATTTTAAAAACGGATATAGTTGTCAAGGAACTGGTATCCATTTTACGCCACGTCACGTTGTGAACTCCGTCATTGTAAGCAAGATATGCGGAACTGCACCGTGGTGGTTGAAGGACGTAGAGAATCCCATCATGAACTGCAGCGAGAGCAACCAAAAATTGTATTGGTAGCATGTTCAACACGTCGATGGCAACTAGTGAATGGTTCGGTGAAGGAACAGCTTAAGTAGCTTCACCTCGAATAGGGTGAACCGCACTTTGTATCACTTATGACAACTGCAAGATTTTGTCGCCTTGGCTGCACCCGGTTTATTGTTACCTGCTACATCCACTCCCGAGGGCGTATTCATCTCGACGATTAATTTAAAAGTTGTAGCTAGAATTTCGTCCATGGTTTGGAAATGCTTCTTCACTTCGGCAACTTTGCAGGTGGGTGACCATCGGAGGTGTTCAGATAAGGGTGTGTCATGATCTTCCCAACCAGAAATTTGAATTCCACAGTAAAAACACTGTACACAATCTAAAGTGTCGTTGATGCGAAAGAAACCAGCGTCTGCAAGCGATTTAGGAGATTGACATCGGCTCCAGTCGCTAAAGGTTCGTAGCCGTGTGGAGTAACTCGCAAACTTCGGAAATCTAGGTTCTGAGCACATTATGGTTGCAATGGTAACAACAGACTAACAGCATACGTGTGTATGAAAACTTTATATAGTACAATTGAAGGTCACAGAGAATTAAAAAACAGAAAAATAGTTTTATAAATATTTATTTTCAAATATTTATCTCCAACTATACGTTATGAATGCAACCTCGCCGTCGTGCAGCCGCGACAGGAAGCTCTCCAACGGACGATAGACGTGGGTCAACCACCAGTGAGCTGTCGATCCGTCAAGAGTGGTAGGGTGCGTCCTGAAGGTGGTAGTCTCCGTGAGATTTTCCCCGAAGAGGTCGTAGGTGTACTCCACCGTGATTACCGCTTGGAGGGTTCGTTGAGGCGACGTTGGAGGGCACGCAGCCAAAAATCTCCGGAAGTGACGGTAGAAGTGGTCAGCACCCGGAAACGTCGTAGCTGCTGGTGGATGGCTGTTGGTGGATGATGAAAGCTGTCGATGCATGATTCTGGTGATGCTGCTGGTTGTAGTAGCACGCATTAAGCTTAATAAAGGAAAGCAGTCAAGGACGACCTTCCACCACCAACAGCAACGCTGAAGGATGTGTATAAATAAAGATGAAGGTTACTTCTCCCACCACTCGGACTTCAAGGTTATTCCTCCGGCCACTCGGTCCTCAAAGCCATTCACTCGGATTCTAAGGTCAAGATTTCTTCTCCCAACCACTAGGACGGCAAGGTTTCTCCTCCCACCACTCGGACTTTAAGAGATGTAACGTTAAGAAGTGGAATAAAAGCGGAAAGAAGAGACGTGAGAGTAGTAGTAGCACTTCAACAACCTGTAGAAATGGAAGCATTATATAAAGCTATCGAAATAGTTCAGAGTCAGAAAGGAGCGGAGGTCTGTAGTGATGTGTGTATAAAGCCTAAACCACTGTTGTGTCCAGCACTCCTATGTAGTAGGACGTACAAATTAAATAAGTCAAGTTCGAAGTGTGTGAGTGTAGGATTTGAGTGGGGTCCACAATTTACCCCAGTTATTGTAATACGGGGTATCAGAAACGACTGGGTGCAGTTGGATGAGCAGGAGTGGACTGCCCTATTTGCAAATCAAGGCGTGATTGCCAACTACTTCTATTCGGTCGACGGTCAGTGGCCAGCTGTAGAAATAGGAAGGAAGAGGATTGTATTCCAAGAGATTCAGACCAGGAAAATATTAAAATTAGAGGAAGTGGGCTTGTCAGAGGTGTGCTTAGCGAAGGAAACTGTAGAAGAGCTGTGGCGCTTGCAGAAACTCGTGGAACTGCGATTCGCACAATTAAAAGCGTTGAACTTTGAGAGTTTTTACAAAGAAATAGTTAAGGGTGTGGCAAACTTTTCTGGGGACTGTTTAGTCAATGTAAAGGCTGTAGTAGATCAGCTGGAGGAGAACTCTGAAAATACTGCGTGTATGGTGGAAGTGCTAACGTTCGCGAGTTCTATGGTAAAGTGCGACATCGAAGTGGAAGCACTGAGTCGTCAGTTGGCAGTGTAGTCATGTGGATGAATTATAGAGAAGCTGCTCGACCGGCTGCAAGAGACGTACCTAGTGCGGTTGAACGATTAGTGAGTTCGTTGAAGGATTTAGCTTTCGAAGCGTCGCGCGAAGTCGTATATGGGTTAGGACGTTCCGGATTCAGTGACGAAGAGTTGTATAAACAGGAAAAAAAGTACAAAAATGGTGCAGCTGTTGGTCGACTATTTTTAGATGGAGCCATAAATGAAAGCCTCCTTCTGGATTTAATGTTTAGTCTTGGTCTAGAGTGGCATATGTGTGAAGTAAAAGCCTTTATAGAAAGGAAGGAAAATGAAGAAGAGTGTGCAGTTTGAGGACTCGAAGGATCAGGTGTACAATCTGCATACGTGGGCGTATGCGTATCGAAAAGCTCGGAAAGGATTGTGGGAGCGAGAAGCTATGGACAGGTTGCGATTCCAGCGGAGGATACTTACTGTGGCTGAAGTACTGCGAGACGTCTTGTGCGCAGAACATAGGCAGACAATTTATTTAGAACGCTTTTCCACTAGTACGTAGGTGTGTAACACATGTATATATGTTGTATGCAAATAAAAACACAATAAAAATTTAAAAAGTTGTTTTATTCCATTATGTAGTGATTATAAATATGATACACGTTAGATAAAGCGCAATAACAAATCGGTTTGGAATGATATAAACAAGCGGGTTGTGATGGGGTGAGGGCCGGTTGTTCTTCCACTTCGATGATTGGGGTGGTAGTAAAGCGGCGTAGAAAAGTTGCTTTTTCTCGGCCTTTCACATATATTTCGGTGGCACCTCGCAAAAGACGCCGCAGGATTGCAGGAAACAAATACGCTTGAGTAAATCCATCGTCCCAGTCGATGCAGTGATGATGAGTCATTAACCAACGGGCTTGTTGTTGCAAATGAGATGGCAAGGACGTGAATGGAAATGGTGACTTGAAGATATAGTGAGATACTGACGCACCATTATATGCTGCCAATTCTTTCGGGCTAAAGTGCTTATCGGACGTTTTGAAGCCTTGAATGTCGAGAATGAGCTTCATCGTATTAGACAGAGAGCACGGTGCAGTTACGTTAACAGCCAAGATGCAACTGAAGTAGTTTTGAGAAATTACAGTTGTTTAACTGCTTTTGTCAACGCGTTGTAAGTAAAAACCCGATCGTGAAGAACGAGGCAATACGCGGTTGTGTTGGCTGCCACGTTAGCGGAAGTTTCAAATTCAACTCGAAAAACGACGGCGTTTGCATGAAGGTAGTCTTTTTGTTGAGAACAATCGATCACAACAATAGGCGCTTTGTCGGCAAAGTCATGGCGGGAGAAGAAGGGCTCATCGACTTTGTTATAATAAGATGATTGAAACTTGGAATACATGTCGTATAATGTTGCGTAATGATTGAGTGCATAATTGTTATGTAAATTGTCGTATGGAAATCGTTCGGTGTTCAGAAAAACTCGGAAATTGGTAAGACCAACTTTATCGAAATTAGCATTGTCCTTACTGATTAGCCCCGAACGACCTGATTGAAACCCTACGATGACGTATCTGGGGGTTTGTAATTTTGTGCTTGTAGCGATAGCGTGAGAATGTTGAGTCACAGCATGAACACCAGGTATGATATGAAGCTGCCAGCTGCGAAATGCTACTTGTGTGTCAATATTTTTATCGATGTATTTGGTTAGGGCTAATTCTTGGGCAAGACCGGGAGTGATATGAGGAACCTTCCAGTATAGTTTGTCAATCGTAACTTTAGCCGTCTCCCCTACGGTAGCACTGAATACGGCGTCGGCATCGGTATTGCTGCGAATTAATACAAGTTCTTGTCGGATGTTAAGTATTACTTTGCCATAATCTTCGGCGAATCCTAACAGCATTCTCAACGGTATGCAGGCACTAAAGTTACCTTCCTGATCGGTAATGGGAGGATCGCCGCTGGCAAACCAACCTGCATTTTGAAGCTTTTTAACGTCAGCGGAACTGTAGGACACATATCCCTTAAGAGTAGACGTAATACCAGGTTTGGTGACAGAGTCGACAACGACGCCATTGATTTCGTATCGGATTTCGCTAAATAAGTGAGCCAAACCATTGTTAAGGAATTTAGCCGTTGTAACTTCACCGTTTTCCTTCCGCAACTTTCCCTCTAGGTACAGATAGCTCAGGCCGGGAAGAGTTGACATATCTTCGGGAATTGGAATTCGAATTTCATCGTTATAGTCAAAACGGTTTGTATACGGTTGATGTGTGTGCAATTGATTGCTAATGATAGAAGTGTCGACGAGGACTCGCTCTCCAATATTTAAAATACTCATTACACTATTGTAAAGCCTAAGGACCGCAAGAAGTCTCTGTTTGCTTTAGTTAGCTGCGTGGTGGACGAAGCCGTACTGATCTTACGAGGGTGTGGGCGACGATTCTTATAGGAAGTAAAGCAGGGGTGGTACGGAGTGGTGAATCGAAAACCCATTACAGTTTCTTTAAATGTAATGTTACCGTAACGGTCTCTTTACTAAAACTGACAGGATTATCCGATTGGTCTAGTATTTTAATAGTTAAGTTAGTGATCTGTTTCGTGCTGATCGGTAGATAGATGACAGGGTTAGGGGTTTCCACTATTTTGTACCCGGGCGGTACTATGGGGAAGAATTGGTGAATGATATGGCCGGGCTTACCATTTTTATATGAACCAACGGAGATGTTGCAATGAATAAGAATCGAGTTGATGTTCAAAATTTTCGTAACATGTTCAGCTGTGTGCCACCTATCTGCAGCATACACTTTTTTCTCAAAGCCTAACATGTCCCGGATAGTATTGTCGCTTTGAAAGTCGATTGGAACGGTGGACTTTATTTCAGTTTTTAAGGTGCTGTTGTTTCCACGTAGCAGTACCTGTTTAACACCCGTATCAGAATCGAGTTGGTTATGTAAAAATTCAGCAATGTCGGTAATTTCATATGCTCCCTCCGGTATAATAATAGGAGGTTCTCCAACAAGATGAAATTCATTGTTGGGAGGTCTAACGTTTGGAATAGTATAGTAGGTTTCGAAACTTAACAATCCCAAGACGTATTCGCTACCATCGTCTAAGAAAATGGGAGGGTCAAAATTTGCAGTAAGAACAGATGAATCTCCCGTAAGAGTGAATATACTGGACATGATGAAGCGCGGCACCTAAACTGACGACAAAAGCGGTTTCGCCAAGTTATATAAGAATTTGAGACACAAATGTCCGCATGTGTATGATGCGAGTTTTTGATATCTATTAGAATTGTACATAATTGTGTTGTTGCTACCATCGCTGCGAAAGTAGTTTACTAATTCGGGAGGAGGTTGTAAGCGACCTATGCTATCGAAATACAGAACAAATCGATCAGCTTTAACGTAGGCTGTCCAATGTGTGCCAGGTCCAACATCATCGTCTAAGTTAGTAACACCACATTCTCGTTGACGAATTTTGTCGGGTAGAGCATCTCGCATAAATATCCCCCTAAAATGGGGAATTTCTAAGCGTTTAACGTACTGTGCAATATCGATGTTCGTCAACGCTCGGCGTGGTAGCTTCAACGGTAGTTTTTTGACTGATACGGTCGTAGATATAGTCCTTTTCCTCGAGCAATGGATTCCATAGCTTTGTTATGCCGTTCCTTTTCCTGGAGATCCTTTTTAGAAGCCTTTGAGTCGCCAACCGCTTTAGCGACTGCTGCAGCACCGCCTCCGAGGGACCCCAATGCTCCTAATGCAGCAAGTATGGGTACAAGCGGCAATATACCTCCTCTCTTGGGAACAGGTACTACTCTAGAACGAATTCGGCGTTTCCTTCGCGATTTAAATACGACCGCGCCTCCAATACGTTTACGCCTACTACACCTTGTACGCTTCCGTTTTCTAGTTACCCCCGTACCAATTTTTTGCGCAATACCGACAATAGGTAGTGCACGCTTTCGTTTCCGGGAGACTCTCACACCAACAGTGGGTTGTGTACGCTTCCGTTTTCTAGATACTCCCGTACCAAATTTTTGTGCGGCAATAGGTAACGTACGCTTTCGTTTTCGGGGGACCGTCACACCAGCAGTGGGTAGTGTACGCTTCCGTTTTCTAGATATCCCCGTACCAAATTTTTGCGCTGCAATAGGTAGTGTACGTCTTCGTTTCCGGGGTGTTTCCATAACAGCAATGGGTTCTGTACGCTTTCGTTTCCGGGAAACTCCCATGCCGAGTTTGGTTTTCCCTTTCATAATCCCTGTAACAGCAAGAGCTGCCGCTCTTTCTCCAAGAGTAGAGTCTTTTGCTTTAACGCGTTCCCAAGCTTTCTGTGCAAGAACTTTATCCGCCGCGTGACGCGTCGAAAGATTGCTAGATTGTGAGTATGCGATGTCGTGTTGCTTGCAAGCCTCGTCCAGAGGGTTTCTTCCTCGATCGCCTCGAGAAAGCCGCTTGTTTAGGCGGGTACCCGGTCCGCAAAATTTGTAACCTGGTATATGTAATTCGAAGGGCAACTTATCAATAAGGGTATTCAACAAACCGCGACCTTTCCGTGTGACGGTTCGACGACTACTACGAGTTTTACGTCTAGTATAACTCATCTTAAACAAACGCTCGTCGAAGAGCGACTGACGATGTGAAGCTCAAAGGGGTAGATATATACTTAGCACAGCGCGGTTAGAAGCTAGTTCGTCTCCGTCCGAAAACGATGAAGAACGTCAAAATTGTTAAACAAAAATGTTCGCTGCCGGTAGTAAATCATACAGTAAATTCCATGTCAGAAGGGTTCAGACGACACGGCACTTTACTGGGTATAGGATGTAAAAGGGGTTTGATCATTGGTCCTTCCGGCTCTGGGAAAACCAATGCGATGATCAGTCTTTTGGTACACCGCAATGGGGTGCGGTTTCAAAACTTGTATTTGTATTCCAAAACCCTTGACCAACCTAAATACAAATTTCTGAAGATACTCCTGAAGTCACTAAAAGAAATCGGATTCTACGAATTCAGCGAGGGGTGTGAGGTTATCAAACCACACGAGGCGAAAGAAAATTCTGTTATTGTGTTTGATGATGTGGCATGCGACACTCAAAGCATCATTAGAGATTATTTTAGTTTCGGACGTCATCGAAATATAGATTGTTTTTACCTCTGTCAGACTTACTCATCAATCCCGAAACAACTGGTGCGAGATAATGCGAATATCATAATCGTATTCCGGCAAGACCACACCAATCTTAAACACATTTACGATGATCATGTAAACACAGACATGTCATTCGAAAAGTTTAAAAACTTATGTTCCCACTGTTGGACCAAAGATCACGGATTTTTAGTTATCGACAAAGAAAGCGAAATCAACGCCGGTCGTTATAGAAAAGGGTTCGACAGTTATTTCACTATATAGGCATGGACCACTGCTGTACAAATTATTAGTCTACGAACAACGACAGTAATAGCAACATGGACAAACGGTTAGTAAGCGATCTTATTAAAGCTAGAAAGGCTGTCAGGCGGAAATATGAAACTTTAAAAGCAGATATCGCCGAATCGCAGACGGCTCTTGCGGAGCAATTTAAACCAATTTCCCAACCACTCACGGAATTGCTAACATCCATCAAGCAAGAAGGAGGTCAAACAATACAGCAAGAAGTAGGACCTATGCTGAGAACCATCAAACGACGAGTGTCCACACCATCTATCCTACCCCGTCCGAGAAATGGCAAAACCCCCGTACGAGCGTCAACCCCCGACATTGCCATTCCCGGACCGTCGACTTCGACGTTGGTAACATCCACACCTAGATTTCTTGACAGAGAAGTATTGTATGAGAGTTTACCGGATGAGGAGCAACAGGTGGAGGCTCAAGAAGAAGCGGCAATTGAAACTTCGGTAGCAGAGGCTAGGGAAACCGTGCGACAAATGATGGAACCGGAAGTTCTAGGGGAATACCTGGAACAGTTCTCAGGGTTAGCTAGAAAATATATCGAGGGAATGATACGAGATACAGAGAGCAAGTACGATCTCCACTATGGAGTTCGATGGGACATAGACACTGATAAGTTTGCAATTGGGAATAAACAGCTTACTTTTGAGGGTCAGGACATGGTTATTACAGATCACGGCAATAGAATAGTATACAAAGGCACCCCCGGCTTTTACGAATTAATGTTCTTAAAGAAACCGATAACTTATACAACCAAAGACCAGGAAAATTACTATGACATAGTGAACCGATCCGCCGCAAATCGTAAGAACTACGATCCAACCCAAGGGATAAGCGGCAACGCCGGCCCAAAATATATGAAAGTAGTACGCCCCCTGGCTACATCCTTCGGCATTAGACAACCTACCAGAGCCGCATCGAGGGTGCAGCGTACCGGTAGGGGATTATTAACAGTAACCAATAAAAAAGTGGAATTTGTTCCTTGGAAAGATCCAAATTCATTAGTGGATCGTCTGCGCATATTACTAGCTTCTCAGGTAGCGGGGCACACCGGCCATTCCAACGAAATCGTAAGCATCACCCAAGCTCTACGAGATGCAAAAATAATTTACTAAGGCGAGTACAAAAGTGGAGTACCTATTGAATTACGATCAGAAGGTGCTAGACGATAGAGTAATGCCCATCGACAAATTTGGACGCCACTACCATAGCACACGCTCTGCTCCTCATCGCAAACATATCTTTATGAAAGTTCAAAATATAAAGGCACTACATATAGAAACACCGCTTCTACTGGTGGGGCGTGGGCATAATGAGGAGGGATTTTCAAAAATATTCGGAATTGATGAGTACACTTTTCCGTTAGCGACCGGACAGATTATTGATATTCAAGTCAGCGGACCTTCTGTGGAATCATACATCAACGGAGTTCAGCGGGATGAGATGGTCGGTGTGACTTTGAATCGAGGAGATACGCTTAGATTCAAAGCCGTTACCCCCAAGTTATACGTACAGCTGCTGCTTAAATGTCCCATAGCAGTCGATACAGCGACATTCGACAATGAGTCCTAAGGAAGATCTAGTCGCAGAACTTCACAAACCAGCGCGAAAAAATTTCAAGAGGCGACGGGTGATTCTCAAAGGATTGCATGATTTACTACAAGCGGATTTGGTGGAGATGCAACCATATGCACGAAGCAATAAAGGTTATCGATACATTTTAGTTGTTATTAACGCTTTTTCTAAATACTTGTGGGCTGTTCCGGTAAAACGGAAAACGGGAAAAGACGTAACAACTGCTATGCAAAAAGTTCTTGCCAGTATGAAAGTGTCTCCTAAAAACGTACAAACCGATTTGGGAAAAGAATTTTATAACACCGATTTTCAAGCTTTGATGCGACGGTACAAGATAAATCACTACAGCACGTATTCATCTATGAAAAGCAGCATCGTGGAAAGATGTAACCGCACCCTGAAGAACATGATGTGGAAGCAGTTCAGTTTGCAAGGGTCCTTCAAATGGTTAGACATTCTACCCAAACTCTTAACGAAATATAACACAACCAGGCATAGCACAACAGGTATGAAGCCGGCTGAAGTTAATTTTAAAAATGCCAAACGTCTGTTACACACCGTGTACAGCCACACAAAAACTGTAGATCCAAAACCTCAAAAATTTCATAAAGGAGACTATGTACGCATTAGCAAATATCGTTCGATATTTAGCAAGGGGTATACACCCAGCTGGAGTAACGAAATATTCAAAATAACCACAGTGCGACTTACAAACCCTACCACCTACAGACTCATGGATCAGGAAGGGCAGGAAATCAAAGGTGGATTTTACGAACACGAACTACAGAAAACCAAACACTCGGACATCTACCTGGTAGAAAAGGTGTTGAAGAAGAAAGGTAACCAGCTTTACGTAAAGTGGTTGGGATTCGATAACCGTCATAATTCCTGGATAACCACAACCAACCTTGTGTAATTGACTGCTATTGTACTTATACGTTGTAAATAAAAAAATGTTTTTATACTCTCATTTATTATTTGTACTGCTTACTACAATAACATACGGAGCGCTCGTTGCATAATAAAGATGTATTGAGTGTGTACATACATATCTTTCGTTGACAAAAAACATTTGTCGGATATCCCAACATATAATCGATGCTTCTAATCTAACAACCATCACCACTCCTATAAACAATATTTCTTTTATACTAAACTTAACCTACAAAGAACAAGAAAGCGTACGTAATGTGGGACCTATGCTTGCAAGTAATGACCAATACTGTTGCCCAAACATATTGCTAAGGCAAGGTGTCGGCAATCCGTAGCAATTCGTCAAGCCTGTAATCAGGTATATCTCGGTGACCCCACGCCAAGGTCTTCGTTGTGTTGGGAATAAGAAAGCGTTTATCATCTTTCGAAGAAAGCGCAACCTTATTCATTAATTCGGTGTACATAGTGTGTAAACGCGAGCGAAAAACATACATTTGACAAAAGACAGCATCTCTTCTGCTCTCAGCAACAGACTGATAAATTTCGCTGGTGAGGTACTTTCGAACGGAAGACTTTTTGATGCCCTTAG
The DNA here is from genome assembly GCA_940337035.1 of Agriotes lineatus. NCBI lineage: Eukaryota > Metazoa > Arthropoda > Insecta > Coleoptera > Elateridae > Agriotes > Agriotes lineatus. Next base: position 35,787 of record CALNHX010001598.1, on the reverse strand, counting down.
CTTTCTTGTCAACTTTGTCGATAGCGTTTACACAGTATGTTTTTGCACCGACCCCGTAGAAGCTACGCACGACTACCCCAGCGTACTCGTCCTTAAATTTGCCAACAACAGATTTGGTTTGCGGAACGTCGTGCAAGTTATTCTTATAATTTGAGGTATCGAAGCGATGAAGGTGGCGTTTCATGTCCGCGTAAAAATTTTCAGTAAAAATTTCCAAAATTAAGGAGTCCGTATCTGTGTACAATAGAGAAACATTAGGACCATATTGCTCCTTCAAAAAATCATAATAAAACTCGTACATTACAGTTTTCGAAATATCCAAAACTGAGAAACCAACATAGCTGGGTTTGTCGTAGACAACCACCGTCTTGTTCATTTCTACAGCAATTAAATTTTCACCAAACCGAATTCTATCTTTAAAGTTAGGTTTCGCGATCCAAGCTTCTGCCCCCATTCTGTGACCAAGTTTCTCCCAATGACTCACTAATTTTACCTCAACCCTTTTGTCCACGTTTTCCATAGTTTTGCCAAATACGCTGTTGTTAGCTAGCTTAAAAGAATTACGATGGAATTCGTTGTCAGACTGGTTTCTTAAATTTGTGTTTAGGTCGATGTACGATCTAAGCCAGGGGGATTGTCTAAATTTCAGTATCCTATGGGTTCTAGTCAAAATCAAACCAGCCTTTAAGCATTGCTTTAAATTTCTATAGTGAATAACGTATCTATGTTTGTCATGTAAATTTGGAATCAATTTCGCATTTTTATATTTTCCCTGTGGAGGAACCAACAGCTCGGGACAAAAGGGCAAGTCATTGTGAGCGTCGTGTAAATTTTCCGGGTACTGCAAGTCAACTTCCAGCACGTACCCAGTGTCAGATTTGTTGGAAACTTGAAAAACGTCAAAACGGTCAATTTCCTCGTCAGTCAACCAAACAAAACCACCTTGCGGTAGAAACTGTCTCATTCCAAATCCATATAGGTTTGTAGAATCCAAAAACATGATAAAAGAAGTGGGTTTGGAAGGATCATAATTACCCGCAAATTTGTTGTTGGCAATAGCCTTTCTCCCGACACAAGTACTGACTCCCCCGCGAATACCTTTTTTGAAAAAGTTAAACATATCAATGTCAGTCAACAGCTCCAACTCAACCCCCGTAAATTTTAACATGGCATCCCAACTTAATCCGGGGGCTGTGTAATACTGCGCTGGATCTAAATTATATTGTTGCAAATAAAAATTTCGAAAGTTTTCGAAAACGTCTGCCAAAATAAAAACGTCACATTTGAGGTACACATCGGAATAGTCGCCCAACGTTTTACATTCAAAAGTTTGCCAGACCTTAACGGCGCGCGCGTAATCGGCCTCAGTGATATGGGCATCGTTTAACCGGTCATAAAACTGGGCGATTGTGGGTAAGGTAGGCTCGCTTAATTTCGCAAAAGAGTCTACGTACGAATAGGGAAATACACCTTTCTGCCTCATCAACTCAAATTTTAAGCCATCTCCGAATTGATTTTGAATTTCAACACACTGTCCATCCTTCAACGTACCGGCCAGCGATGCCAAAGAAGCACTTAAAAATCGGTAACTATCTAAAAAGCGAATTTGCATATAAACTTGTTTACGTTCCCCGTTCTCAAAAATTTCATCAACCCAAATACGTTTGCCAAATGAAATATATTTTTCTTTAGTTACCGGAATGACATCAATTTTCTCCTTATTTTGAGCCAACTTTTTTACGAAAAGGTGTGAATCGTAGTTTAAATTATGAAAAAATACGGGAATAAATTTTGGAAGTTTATAATTTAGATTGCAATTGGAATGAGCAGCTCCCCGATAGTGTCCCGTCAAATGGTCGTGATCACGAACTTTTACGTCCGAGTCTTTGAAAGGGCGATTGCAAATGTGACATGAAACAGCTCCGTTAAAATTTTGAATTTCCGCGAGATCCATATCCCTAAGAGGTACAACAGGCTTCAGGTAGTTGGAATACAACCTAAAGACGTCTTGATCTAGACGATCCACAAACACTTCGACAGCATCTGCACCCCGATAAATTTCGAATTTGGATAGAGTATCGTCAAACGAACATTTCAAATAATATGCAAAGGAATACGGTTTGTGTTCGCACGTTGTAACCGTATAAGGTCTTTCGCAATCGGGGTGTAGGTTCCCTCCATCGACCGGTGTTAAAATCGTTTCGAAATCTGCATAAATGACAAACGGTAGCTTCATCTGCTTCGCGCAGTTGTCAAACTTAAGAATATTGCGGGGCCTCATTTCCCCAAACGCAGGCGTGACCAATTCTGTCGTAGGCATTTTAGTGTACACACGATTACAGTCAAAACGTTGATGCATCTCCAACTTCGCATCGCTATCAAAATAATTTAGACAACCATCGCAAAAATGTTTAGCATGATCATTACGCGTTATTTGATGTGAAACTAACCTAGACAAATCCGCGATACAACAGTAGTGACTATTACCTTTGTCGTTGGTAATTAGCAACAAATTTACATGCCACCTCTTTTTCAAAGAGGTGTGGTACAGAGGTCCCACAACTTCATATTCCGTAACATTGCCTCGAAAAAATTTTTCCAGTCCGTATACATTTACAGAAATTTGCGGATTATATTTTTCAAATTTTTGAATATCGCGCAATCTAACAGGGAATTCAATGTCCCTAAATTTCAAGAATCGACGACAATCCGGATACGAAGTCGTTCGATTAGGCTGTCCAATTGGTTTGCAAATGGCCGCGGTTACAGCCCACCCGAAACAACAGTCGTCATCGTTTTGGATGTTCACGATCGCTTTCTTGTTTTTAATCTGCTTCGGCAGCGGGATATATGACGATGCTCGAAGCGGATTATACCTATTTACATTAACCTCTATATACAGCAGCTGCTTCAGGATCCACCCTGTTAAAGAACAAAACGCGATTAGTTTTGCTGCAAGAACCCTTCAAAGATTGCACGTACCTGACTCTCGTTCCTGAAATTCGGACACCTTCTCGTCCAATATCCCCGTAAAATTATCATATAATTCGTTCAAGTTTGTACCGCGAGTAGCCACCTCGTTAGCTGTATTAAAACTTTTTACGTCTTGCACATCTTGAACCTCCAAAATAAAAAACCCGAAAAGTTCGAAATTGATTTTTACACTAGTTAATTTATGTAACTGTCCTTCTATAAGACCTATAATTTTGTCTTTGAGTTCGGTCATATATTCTACAACACTTATATGATAATTTTCCGTGGACACCCTATAGCTTATTACACGGGACTTGAAGGCGCTCTGTAGGGCCACCACTCCCTTCCCCAGGTAGGCGACACCACACCGTCTTGTGTGACGACTGCTCCGGAGATGTCCGATAAAACCATTCCGGGGCACGTTATCGTCACACACGTTGCAGTATCGGGTCCTGGGTGGCTGTTCTGTTATTAAAAAAACGTTAGCAACCATGAAACGCTACAATAGAGACACACTCACCAGCACTGGAAACTTGGACTCTTCTGCGTTTACTGCTAGAGGGTCCTTCACCAGTCACCACCGAAGATTCCATAGCGTCGCCTGCAGCAAACACAATACCATTCAGCTTGTCTGCATTGCAACACCTATTACACTTACCACTCGTCGACGGGTGGCCCAGCTCTGGACAACAGCTTTCTCTTCGATGGCGGAACAAATTGTCGGCTCTGGTGAAGGATCGTTCGCACTCGGTGCATCTGAACATACTGGGTAATTAGCTTCACGCAAACTGTAATTATACTAACTACGCGATTAGCTACCCAGCTCGAGGGGGTGATATTCACAAAATCGATAACACTGTCAATTACAGTCTACAAATAAAATTACTCTTGAAACCTCGAGCGGAATACCCAGGTGCCACCACGCGGAGGATTCGCTTTTGACACCCTGGAGGGGATACGGGAAGGTTATTTGTTTTGTGTTACGGACGTATCACATGTTAAACTACAATCTACTATCTACAATTGTACATTTTGCCAGAGCTGATGACGTGTGGCAAGAATCTCGTCCATTACCCTTGATAGGTCGTTGGATACCTTTCGCCGCTCCATCTCCAGCAACCGCATCTCGTTCAGAGTGCTTCCGCTGTGACCTTTGGCGAGGTTGGGTTTTCTGGATTTCATACGACCTTGAATGGCGTCCAGCGAATCTAGACACTGGTCCATTTCAGTGTCCAGGTCGTCGATTCTTTTTTCGCCGGTGGTGACGTCATCATATCTGGCAAAAAAAGCGGTGCGTTTGGCCTCATACTGACGAATGGCACATTGCGTTAGCGATATGCCTTCCTCTTCCTCTTTCTCATCGGCGGAGGCAGTCGACACCTCACTCCTAGAGACCACCGACGCGACAAGGGAAGCAGGTGTTGCAAGCCTGTCAGCTCCATCGTCCGCTACCAGGGAAGCCTGGCTGATAACGGATGTTGAAGCTGCCACTTCTGGAGAAGGTTGCGTTGCAGGTGGATTAACGCGTCCGGAACTACAGCTAGACGGTCGCCTTGAGCCCGAGACGACCTCGATATCTAGCTCCTTTACGACCCTTTCGAACTCTTGTGCTGCACGACCACCGCAAACCTCCGCGCTACTATCGTCAAATTTCTTACAAAACTCAGCGTTCACAATATTTTGTTCCTCTTGTGATAAGTGTGGAGACTGTGATCTCATTCTTTTTGCAACCGATTTTTCAGTTTCCTCCACGCCTTGAAGAAGCTGTGGAGTACATATATTTATCACACTATCTGAATCACTTCGAACTTGCCCCTTTCCGGTCACAGCCTCGACATTCATCAACACTGGCTCTACGCGTTTTGCCAAACTTAACTTCGACGCACGTTTTCGCTTTGGCCCCTCGGTAAGGAGTTGCCTTAAAATTTTGCAAGAGCTGTCCTGACTAGCAGGTGTACAGCTGGCCTCGACGTCCGAAATCGGAGAAAATAAAGAACGGCCAGATACCACTACTACATTGTCCAAAATGTTTAACGAGGCTTGCGGCGTCTGGCTTGCGGGGTTGGGGGTTGCCCCGCTTCGCTGCGTGCAAACGCAGAGTTCGGCATTAGCCCGTTCCGGCGTCGATAGGCTAAGTCTATTAGCATTACGCTTCCACTCCTGCAATACAATACCTCCACACAAAACACACTTTACAGCACTGGAACCAACCATCGCGACAGCAGAGAAGAGAATGACCCCTCCTCATCTGAGAATTGCTTAAGTACACATTGGTTGACCATGGGTTGACCATGGGTTGAAGGACGGAGACGTCACCTTGCACATACGGATGGTAAGCATTTAGAGTACGCGGACGATTTTCTGTGCAATTTCAACTCAAGGCTCCCATTATTTCTTTACTCGTTACCTCTGCCTGAAAAGATACACAGCTTTTATGTAAAGTGACAATACTCGATTTACAAAAATTTATTTTTTCTAAATGGTTACAACTTCTACAGCAAACAGACTTAACTATTACGTACCGCGCTTTGTTTGCATTCTATATCACACTGTATAATGTCCAACGCAAATTTTAGCATTTCGTACATACACATCGCATTTTCCGATGTAGGCAACGCGTTCGCAATGTTTGTTTTGAAATCACCCGGTTCATTCCACACACTTTCAATTACAGTGCTATAATATTTTTCAAACTGTTGGCACTTTAAACATTCTATTTTAGACTGTATGAGCGGCACCAGCTCCCAAAATTCTTCGAACGACTCCATGTCCAGTTCAACTCGATTACGCCCTATTTCCTCTAGTTCAATCATTTTCTTGTTTAGAACTTTCTTACAAGATATTCTTCTATTAGGTTCAATATCTACCAGTTGTGGCTGAGCATCATCACTGATAAAGTAGTTATTTATCATACATTGATTGTCCAAAAACACGTTAAATATCGGTTCCTCCATCCGCATCCAATCATAGTCCGAACCACAGAACAACACTGTCGGCGCAAACGATCCATAGCCGTTTAAACCCACACTCACGAATTTGTTCCTCAATTTATTTAGAGGATAGGTTGTGGAATTTAATAACACTGGATATGGATGCAGAAAATTGGTCTTCAGCAGTCTAAGCTTTATATTTTCCATAGCTTCTTTTATGTTCTCGTCTGTCATTGCTAATGTATTTGCTAGTACAACGCCCGCTACACTATTGCACATCTTTATTTATACACATGCGTCTGGCCTTGAGAGCCTAGCGGTAGGAGGATTCTCCTTGGCCTTGAAGTCCACGTGCCTTGCAATGCCAGTGACCTTGAGGGCCTGAGGAGTAACGTTGGCCTTGAAGTTTACGTGCTTTGCAAACCGAGTAAATGACCTTGAGGGCCGCTTCGTCAGGGGAAGGAGTACGTCAGGGGAGGCCGTAACCTCGACCTTGAAAAAGTGGTGGGGGGAGGTTCCAGAACCATCCACTTGCCTCTACTATGACCTCGACCTTGAAAAAGTGGTGGGGGGAGGTCGCAGAACCGGCAAAAGGCATCTACTGTTATGAGTTCTGCTGATCTAATAAATTCCGAAAGAGTGGCGGGGTTGCCATCGTATGTCGGTATGTCCGAAATCATACGAACACTAAATCCTTGAGGGAATAGTGCCATGTTTGGAATTTGAATTTCTTGTGCAATAAAATTTAACTCGTCTAGAAGTTGTTGATCGATGTTTTCAAAATTCATTAAGTTATTTGCACTTTTAATTTATGTGGATGTTTTTAGGTGTTAGTAGGGGCCTAAATCAGGGTTCCTACGCACAAAGCGTGAGCACAAATGCAAATTAAGCACACCTAATGTGTGCAGCAATTGGTCGGGCTTACCGCGCTTTGCCTGATCTTAAAGACTAAATTGCAATTGTTGATTATGAAACAAACCAATGGCTCATATCGTCTATCGATATCGAGATGGTTGATTCAATTCAATAATCAAATGCACTTATAAACTATAATTTAATATTAAGTTACTATTACTTTTAAATAGTTGGTTTAAGTTTCACTTTAAAACAATTTAAACTGCTTACATTAGCATGCTGATGTGACTTCGATAGTCCGTTGATCACGATGATCAGATGCCTCCAATAGGCTGAGACAGGAACCAGCGATGCTTCTCCGGGGCGATGGCTGTCCCACGCAAAGATCAGCAAGGGTGGTCCTGGGGTTGTGGCTCTACTTCGCAGGAATCCGGTGGACGATGTGTGTTCCGTGTGGAGACCTGGACCTCGATGCCAACAATGGGGTGGTAGATTTTAAGAATACACAATAAAGGCTAAAAAGCCAAGGTGCACTTTTAATTTTCAATTTTTTGAAAATTTTGAAAAATGCTTAGTGCCCTTTGTGTATCCTACCGACTGCGCCAGTTTCGTGTCGCAAAAGGCCGAAACAATTTTTAAAAACTTTTTATTTAACTGTAGAAGCTTATAATAAACTACAGGAGTTGCTTCATGTAGGTTACAAGTAGAACTGAACTAATTACAGTACATTAGGTGCGAAATAGACAATTCTCATGCTGCAATTCTTAATCTAATCGGCAGGAAACTGAGTCTGCAAAGATATGGCAGGCCGACGCTGGATCCTGATATCATTCGCGCACCGATAAAATGTCCCCGCCGAACTCAAAGCTCTGTGCGCGGTGCATGGACCCCGTCTTATCAGAAGAATACGCAAAATGAGGGGGGTGCGAAAAACCCTTTCATTTTGACTGCTCTAACAACGAAAACGGTTATTATAAGTTAATAAAATCGAAGAAGACGTGGAACTGCCCTTCTTGCGTAGGTGTCGTAACCCGGCAGAGGGCTACCTCGGCTTCAACCAGCATCTTAAAAGATAATCAACCAGATGGAGTTCCCGAAGAAACGGAGATAACACTGAAACACGTCTTGAACAAGTTATCTATAATAGGTGAAAAGGTTACATCTATTGATAATGAAATGCGTGAGCTAAAAAACGCTACAGCATTCCTTTCCGCTAAATATGATGATGTGATAAAACTCCTAACTACTAACACAGAAGAGGTAAACAGCATAAAAAAAGAAGTGCGCGATCTAAAGCAACAGAATGAGGAAAAAGATGTAGTTATTAAAAATCTAAATGCAAGACTGTCTAATTTGGAGCAATATAGTAGAAACCACAATGTTGAAATTTTCGGGGTCAAGAAGAGTAACGGAGAAAACTGCAAAACTATAGTGACTGCTATTGCAAAAGAAATGAACCTGAACATAACTGAAGACGATATAGATGTTGCGCACCGTTTGCCCACTAACAATAAAAATGCTCATCCCTCGATAGTGGCACAATTTTTATCTAGAAGCAAACGCGACAGCCTTGTACAAAAAAGGGCACTAGTTGTTACCAACAAAAATCTTCCTGGCATGGCAATTGGAGATAAAATTTATATAAATGAGCACCTCACCTACGAAAATAAACAATTATTAAGAAAAACCAAAGAGAGAGGAAGAATTGCTGGCTATAAATACGTGTGGATAAAAAATGGGAAACTTTTCGCAAGATGTAATGATGATGGGCCTGTCGTGAGAATTTCCTGCGAAGAGGATTTGCTGAAACTGATGCCGGTACCTGGCGATCGGGTTCGTTAGGGTTGGATATGCTTCTTATATGTAAGTAATATTACAATTTACTTTTCTTTATGGTAATTACAACTACTGATACTTTACTAAATGCATTAGATAATGATAATATTGAAACATTTACATTAAATAATATAAGCGAATTGCAAAATAAATTTTCAACAAACTTAAAACATAAAAATAACTTTTGTTTATTACACACTAACATAAGAAGCATATCCAAAAATTTTGATGAACTGCAAGTATTAACTGAAGAACTACATTCATTATTTGACATTATTATACTTACTGAAACATGGTTAATAGAAAATATAAACTGTTTCAGCCTAAGAGGATACACCACTTTCTATAACAACAGTAGATTTAATAAAAGTGACGGTGTCGTGGTGTTTGTTAGAGCATCTCTGCCTGTGGCTATTAATTTAACTGAACATGACGACAATTACAATATAATGAAATTACAAATAACAAAATATAACAAAAAATATGGTGTAACATCTATTTATAAATCACCTGCTTATAATACTAATAAATTTTTAAACGAACTTGATGATCATATAAAAAAATTCTGTAACTTGGAGAATGAATTGATAGTAGGCGACTTAAATATTGATATTTTAAATTACAATGACATAAACACACATAACTATTTGGATATTTTTTCAAGGCATGGGTACAGTTCTTACATTAAAACACCTACTAGGAATAATAAAACATGCTTAGATCACATTTTTTTCAAAACTAACATTTGTAAAGATCAAATCACACCCATGATATTAAATTCAAAAATTACCGATCACAATCCTCTTATTTTAAACATTACTTTCCCAAATAAATCAGAAGCATCTGGCTATGGGCAAAAGAGCTACACTAAAAAAATTCAAACAATTGATTATAAAAAACTAACAGAAGTTCTACAAAAAATTGAATGGAATTCGATCATATCTGAAGATACTAACAAATCGCTTGAAAATGTTATCGAAATAATTCAACTTGAAACAGAAAAATGTAGTTACTTCAGAACATTATCTCATAAATTCAGAAAGAGAAAACCCTGGATTACAAATGGCATAATTAAATCAATTCACGTCAGGGATAAGCTATATCATCAAATGCGTTTATATCCACAAAATAATGTAATACGGGAAACATATGAAAGGTATAAATCAACAATAAATGCTCTCATTGTCAAAACTAAAAACAAATATTACCGTCAACAAATTGAACTCAATAAAAACAATTCACAAAAATTATGGAATATTGCTAAAGAAGCATTAAATAATGAACCACAAAAACAGTCAATTAATTGTTTAACTATTGATGACAAAACTATAGAATGCAAAAAGGATATAGCCAATGAATTTAATAAATACTTTGTTAACGTTAGTAAGGTATTGTCCAAAAAAATTCAGTTGGACAAAGAAAAAACATCTCGCATGATTAGTCAAATTTCGAATTTAGAGCACAGCATATTTCTTACCCCAACTAATTCTCAGGAGATTATTTCAATTATAAAACAGCTTAAAAATAACAAATCTTCCGGTATAGACAATATTAAATCTGAAACTTTAAAATCAATTTCAAATATTATTGCATCACCTCTTGCTACAATTTTTAATAACTGTTTTTTGCAAGGATCGTTTCCTAATTGTCTCAAAGTTGCTGTTATAACTCCGATACATAAAGGTGGACCGTTAAACTGTATTTCAAATTATAGACCTATATCTATTATATCCAATGTAGCAAAAATTTTTGAAAAATTAATACATATTAGGCTCACGTCTTTTCTCAAAGAGCATAAAGTACTTTCAAAATACCAGTTCGGCTTCACACAAACTAAGAGCACAAATGACGCGATTGCATTACTATGTGAGCGCATATACAACGCATTAGACAATTCAGAACCTTGTGTTGCAGTATTTCTCGATCTTGCTAAGGCATTTGACACAGTTGATCATTCAATCCTTCTAAACAAATTATATAAATGTGGAATTCGTGGAACTGCATTAAGTATTTTCAAAAATTATTTAAGTAATAGAACACAACTAGTTAATATTAATCAGACTCGAAGCTCTTCGGAAATAATTACATGTGGGGTACCCCAAGGTACCATACTTGGACCTGTACTATTCTTAATATATATTAATGACCTTCTACTATCTACTGATTTGAATGGTCAACTGATTGCTTATGCGGATGATGCTGTCCTGATTCTGCAAGCAGAAAGTTGGCACGCGGTGAGAACTGCAGCAACACAAGATTTGTCTATTATAAAAGGTTGGTTAGATGCAAATATATTAAGTTTGAATTATTCAAAAAGTGTGTTTATTACTTTTAGTATATATGCAAATAGTCAAGCTGATTTTACTAACATTACAGTTCATGATACAAATTGCCCTGTAACTACTCGTAATTGTAAATGCAACATAAACATAAGAAAGGTAATTTCCACCAAGTATCTTGGAATCACCGTGGACCAACACATGCGATGGGACATTCAAATAAACAATATATGTAATAGATTAAGAAAAGCTATATATGTCATTAAGAAATTAAAAGAAATATTATTAGTTAAACAACTTTACTGTTTTTACTATGCTTTGGTACAGTCCATTTTGTCCTATGGCATACTAGGTTGGGGTGGAGCAGCTCGTCTTTACACGGAGAGGAGAGGAGAGTATATATTAAAAATTATTTTAGGAAAGCCTAGTATATATCCGACTAACCTTGTTTTTAGTGATTCGAATGTCATGACATTGCAACAATTATTCTATAGTGCCATATTAAAATATATTTGGAAAAACTCACAAAGCATAACTACGCATAATCATAATTACATTACTAGGCACAGAACTGATGCTATCCCACATAAAGTAAATAAAACAGTCGGTCAAAGATGTTTCAATTACTACATGCCAAAGCTCTATAATAACTTTCAGTTGTACATTAAAGAAAATAACTTACACATACATCGGAATAATTTTAATAAACTGGTCAAAAGGTTTCTGCTTCATTTTCCATAGATTGAATTTTTGCTTTTATTTTAAATTGAATAGCTTTTTTTATATAGATTTTTTCTAGCACATGCATGATCGATGCAAAGTTAATAATATCTGCAAAGCCACACACAGCTGTTTTTATAGCTAAGTGGTGTATCTTTTACTTCTTTATTTCTCTATTGTATTATGATATTCATTTATTTATTGTAACAATATTTATTACTGTTATTTAAAATTCGATTATGTAAAACGAAAATAAAGAATTTATTTATTTATTTATTTAATTATTTATTTGGGGTGACCTTTGGTGACCTTTGGGGTGACCTTTGGTGACCTTTGGTGACCTTTGGTGACCTTTGGGGTAACCTTTGGTGACCTTTGGTGACCTTTGGTGTGACCTTTGGTGACCTTTGGTGACCTTTGGTGACCTTTGTTGTGACCTATGGTAACCTTTGGTGACCTTTGTTGTGACCTTTGGTGACCTTTGGTGACCTTTGTTAACCTTTGGTGACCTTTGGTGACCTTTGTTGTGACCTTTGGTGACCTTTGGTGACCTTTGGGGTGACCTTTGGTGACCTTTGGTGACCTTTGGTGACCTTTGTTGTGACCTTTGGTGATCTTTGGTGACCTTTGTTGACCTTTGGTGACCTTTGGTGACCTTTGGGGTGACCTTTGGTGATCTTTGGGGTGACCTTTGGTGACCTTTGGTGACCTTTGGTTCCCTTTGGGGTGACCTTTGGTGACCTTTGGTGACCTTTGGTGTGACCTTTGGTGACCTTTGGTGACCTTTGGTGACCTTTGGTGACCTTTGTTGTGACCTTTGGTGACCTTTGGTGACCTTTGTTGTGACCTTTGGTGACCTTTGGTGACCTTTGTTGACCTTTAGTGACCTTTGGTGACCTTTGGGGTGACCTTTGGTGACCTTTGGGGTGACCTTTGGTGACCTTTGGTGACCTTTGGTGACCTTTGGGGTGACCTTTGGTGACCTTTGGGGTAACCTTTGGTGACTTTTGGTGACCTTTAGTGACCTTTGGCGTGACCTTTGGTGACCTTTGGTGTGACCTTTGTTGACCTTTGGTGACCTTTGGTGACCTTTGGGGTGACCTTTGATGACCTTTGGGGTGACCTTTGGTGACCTTTGGTGACCTTTGGGGTGACCTTTGGTGACCTTTGGTGACCTTTGGTGACCTTTGGTGACCTTTGGGGTGACCTTTGGTGACCTTTGGTGACCTTTGGTGACCTTTGGTGACCTTTGGTGACCTTTGGGGTGACCTTTGGTGACCTTTGGTGACCTTTGGTGTGACCTTTGGTGACCTTTGGTGACCTTTGGTGACCTTTGTTTTGACCTTTGGTGACCTTTGGTGACTTTTGTTGTGACCTTTGGTGATCTTTGGTGACCTTTGGTGATCTTTGGTGACCTTTGTTGACCTTTGGTGACCTTTGGTGACCTCTGGGGTGACATTTGGTGACCTTTGGGGTGACCTTTGGTGACCTTTGGTGACCTTTGGGGTGACCTTTGGTGACCTTTGGGGTGACCTTTGGTGTCCTTTGGTGACCTTTGGTGACCTTTGGTGAGCTTTGGTGACCTTTGTTGTGACCTTTGGTGACCTTTGGTGACCTTTGTTGACATTTGGTGACCTTTGGTGACCTTTGGGGTGACCTTTGGTGACCTTTGGGGTGACCTTTGGTGACCTTTGGTGACCTTTGGTGACCTTTGGGGTGACCTTTGGTGACCTTTGGTGACCTTTGGTGTGACCTTTGGTGACCTTTGATGACCTTTGGTGACCTTTGTTGTGACCTTTGGTGACCTTTGGTGACCTTTGTTGTGACCTTTGGTGACCTTTGGTGACCTTTGTTGACCTTTGGTGACCTTTGGTGACCTTTGGGGTGACCTTTGGTGACCTTTGGGGTGACCTTTGGTGACCTTTGGTGACCTTTGGTGACCTTTGGGGTGACCTTTGGTGACCTTTGGGGTGACCTTTGGTGACCTTTGGTGTGACCTTTGGTGACCTTTGGTGACCTTTGGTGACCTTTGTTGTGACCTTTGGTGATCTTTGGTGACCTTTGTTGTGACCTTTGGTGACCTTTGTTGACCTTTAGTGACCTTTGGTGACCTTTGGGGTGACCTTTGGTGACCTTTGGGGTGACCTTTGGTGACCTTTGGTGACCTTTGGTGACCTTTGGGGTGACCTTTGGTGACCTTTGGGGTGACCTTTGGTGACCTTTGGTGACCTTTGGTGACCTTTGGTGACCTTTGTTGTGATTTTTGGTGACCTTTGGTGACCTTTGTTGACCTTTGGTGACCTTTGGTGACCTTTGGTGTGACCTTTGGTGACCTTTGGTGACCTTTGGTGACCTTTGTTGTGACCTTTGGTGACCTTTGGTGACCTTTGGTGACCTTTGGTGACCTTTGGTGACCTTTGTTGTGACCTTTGGTGACCTTTGATGACCTTTGTTGACCTTTGATGACCTTTGGTGACCTTTGGGGTGACCTTTGGTGACCTTTGGGGTGACCTTTGGTGACCTTTGGTGACCTTTGGTGACCCTTGGGGTGACCTTTGGTGACCTTTGCTGACCTTTGTTGACCTTTGGTGACCTTTGGTGACCTTTGGGGTGCCCTTTGGTGACCTTTGGGGTGACATTTGGTGACCTTTGGTGACCTTTGGTGACCTTTGGGGTGACCTTTGGTGACCTTTGGTGACCTTTGTTGTGACCTTTGGTGACCTTTGGTGACCTTTGTTGTGACCTTTGGTGACCTTTGGTGACCTTTGTTGACCTTTGGTGGTGACCTTTGGTGACCTTTGTTGTGACCTTTGGTGACCTTTGGTGACCTTTGGTGACCTTTGGTGTGACCTTTGGTGACCTTTGGTGACCTTTGGTGACCTTTGTTGTGACCTTTGGTGACCTTTGGTGACCTTTGTTGTGACCTTTGTTGACCTTTGGTGACCTTTGTTGACCTTTGTTGTGACCTTTGGTGACCTTTGGTGACCTTTGGTGACCTTTGGTGTGACCTTTGTTGACCTTTGGTGACCTTTGGTGACCTTTGGGGTGACCTTTGGTGACCTTTGGGGTGACCTTTGGTGACCTTTGTTGTGACCTTTGGTGACCTTTGTTGACCTTTGGTGACCTTTGGTGACCTTTGGGGTGACCTTTGGTGACCTTTGGGGTGACCTTTGGTGACCTTTGTTGTGACCTTTGGTGACCTTTGTTGACCTTTGGTGACCTTTGGTGACCTTTGGGGTGACCTTTGGTGACCTTTGGGGTGACCTTTGGTGACCTTTGGGGTGACCTTTGGTGACCTTTGGTGACCTTTGGTGACCTTTGGGGTGACCTTTGGTGACCTTTGGGGTGACCTTTGGTGACCTTTGGTGACCTTTGGTGACCTTTGGTGACCTTTGTTGTGACCTTTGGTGACCTTTGGTGACCTTTGTTGACCTTTGGTGACCTTTGGTGACCTTTGGTGTGACCTTTGGTGACCTTTGGTGACCTTTGGTGACCTTTGTTGTGACCTTTGGTGACCTTTGGTGACCTTTGGTGACCTTTGGTGACCTTTGGTGACCTTTGTTGTGACCTTTGGTGACCTTTGATGACCTTTGTTGACCTTTGATGACCTTTGGTGACCTTTGGGGTGACCTTTGGTGACCTTTGGGGTGACCTTTGGTGACCTTTGGTGACCTTTGGTGACCTTTGGGGTGCCCTTTGGTGACCTTTGGGGTGACATTTGGTGACCTTTGGTGACCTTTGGTGACCTTTGGGGTGACCTTTGGTGACCTTTGGTGACCTTTGGTGACCTTTGTTGTAACCTTTGGTGACCTTTGGTGACCTTTGTTGTGACCTTTGGTGACCTTTGGTGACCTTTGTTGACCTTTGGTGACCTTTGGTGACCTTTGGGGTGACCTTTGGTGACCTTTGGGGTGCCCTTTGGTGACCTTTGGTGACCTTTGGTGACCTTTGGTGACCTTTGGTGACCTTTGGGGTGACCTTTGGTGACCTTTGGTGACCTGTGGTGTGACCTTTGGTGACCTTTGGTGACCTTTGGTGACCTTTGTTGTGACCTTTGGAGACCTTTGGTGACCTTTGGTGTGACCTTTGGTGACCTTTGGTGACCTTTGGTGACCTTTGTTGTGACCTTTGGTGACCTTTGGTGACCTTTGGTGACCTTTGGTGTGACCTTTGGTGACCTTTGGTGACCTTTGGTGACCTTTGTTGTGACCTTTGGTGACCTTTGGTGACCTTTGGTGACCTTTGGTGACCTTTGTTGACCTTTGTTGTGACCTTTGGTGACCTTTGGTGACCTTTGGTGACCTTTGGTGACCTTTGGTGTGACCTTTGGTGACCTTTGGTGACCTTTGGTGACCTTTGTTGTGACCTTTGGTGACCTTTGGTGACCTTTGTTGTGACCTTTGGTGACCTTTAGTGATCTTTGGTGACCTTTGGTGTGACCTTTGGTGACCCTTGGTGACCTTTGGTAAACTTTGTTGTGACCTTTGTTGACCTTTGGTGACCTTTGGTGACCTTTGGGGTGACCTTTGTTGACCTTTGGGGTGACCTTTGGTGACCTTTGGTGACCTTTGGTGACCTTTGGGGTGACCTTTGGTGTGACCGTTGGTGACCTTTGGTGACCTTTGGTGACCTTTGTTGTGACCTTTGGTGACCTTTGGTGACCTTCGGTGTGACCTTTGGTGACCTTTGGTGACCTTTGTTGTGACCTTTGGTGACCTTTGGTGACCTTTGTTGACCTTTGGTGACCTTTGGTGACCTTTGGTGACCTTTGGGGTGACCTTTGGTGATTTTTGGGGTGACCTTTGGTGACCTTTGGTGACCTTTGGTGACCTTTGGGGTGACCTTTGGTGTGACCTTTGGTGACCTTTGGTGACTTTTGGTGACCTTTGTTGTGACCTTTGGTGACCTTTGGTGACCTTTGTTGTGACCTTTGGTGACCTTTGGTGACCTTTGTTGACCTTTGGTGACCTTTGGTGACCTTTGGGGTGACCTTTGGTGACCTTTGGGGTGACCTTTGGTGACCTTTGGTGACCTTTGGTGACCTTATGGGTGACCTTTGGTGACCTTTGGTGACCTTTGGTGTGACCTTTGGTGACTTTTGGTGACCTTTGTTGACCTTTGGTGACCTTTGGTGACCTTTGGGGTGACCTTTGGTGACCTTTGGTGTGACCTTTGGTGACCTTTGGTGACCTTTGGTGACCTTTGTTGTGACCTTTGGTGGCCTTTGGTGACCTTTGTTGTGACCTTTGGTGACCTTTGGTGACCTTTGTTGACCTTTGGTGACCTTTGGTGACCTTTGGGGTGACCTTTGGTGACCTTTGGGGCGACCTTTGGTGACCTTTGGTGACCTTTGGTGACCTTTGGGGTGACCTTTGGTGACCTTTGGTGACCTTTGGTGTGACCTTTGGTGACCTTTGGTAACCTTTGGTGACCTTTGTTGACCTTTGGTGACCTTTGGTGACCTTTGGGGTGACCTTTGGTGACCTTTGGGGTGACCTTTGGTGACCTTTGGTGACCTTTGGTGTGACCTTTGGTGACCTTTGGTGACCTTTGGTGACCTTTGTTGTGACCTTTGGTGACCTTTGGTGACCTTTGTTGTGACCTTTGGTGACCTTTGGTGAAGTTTGTTGATCTTTGGTGACCTTTGGGGTGACCTTTGGTGACCTTTGGGGTGACCTTTGGATACCCTTGGTGACCTTTGGTGACCTTTGGTGACCTTTGGTGACCTTTGGGGTGACCTTTGGTGACCTTTGGTGACCTTTGGTGTGACCTTTGGTGACCTTTGGTGACCTTTGTTGACCTTTGGTGACCTTTGGTGACCTTTGGGGTGACCTTTGGTGACCTTTGGGGTGACCTTTGGTGACCTTTGGTTACCTTTGGTGACCTTTGGGGTGACCTTTGGTGACCTTTGGTGACCTTTGGTGTGACCGTTGGTGACCTTTGGTGACCTTTGGTGACCTTTGTTGTGACCTTTGGTGACCTTTGGTGACCTTTGGTGTGACCTTTGGTGACCTTTGGTGACCTTTGTTGTGACCTTTGGTGACCTTTGGTGACCTTTGTTGACCTTTGGTGACCTTTGGTGACTTTTGGGGTGACCTTTGGTGACCTTTGGGGTGACCTTTGGTGACCTTTGGTGACCTTTGGTGACCTTTGTGGTGACCTTTGGTGACCTTTGGTGTGACCTTTGGTGACCTTTGTTGTGACCTTTGGTGACCTTTGGTGACCTTTGTTGTGACCTTTGGTGACCTTTGGTGACCTTTGTTGACCTTTGGTGACCTTTGGTGACCTTTGGGGTGACCTTTGGTGACCATTTGGGGTGACCTTTGGTGACCTTTGGTGACCTTTGGTGTCCTTTGGGGTGACCTTTGGTGACCTTTGTTGTGACCTTTGGTGACCTTTGGTGACCTTTGTTGACCTTTGGTGACCTTTGGTGACCTTTGGGGTGACCTTTGGTGACCATTTGGGGTGACCTTTGGTGACCTTTGGTGACCTTTGGTGTCCTTTGGGGTGACCTTTGGTGACCTTTGGTGACCTTTGGTGTGACCTTTGGTGATCTTTGGTGACCTTTGGTGACCTTTGTTGTGACCTTTGGTGACCTTTGGTGACCTTTGTTGTGACCTTTGGTGACCTTTGGTGACCTTTGTTGTGACCTTTGGTGACCTTTGGTGACCTTTGGTGACCTTTGGTGACCTTTGGTGACCTTTGTTGTGACCTTTGGTGACCTTTGATGACCTTTGTTGACCTTTGATGACCTTTGGTGACCTTTGGGGTGACCTTTGGTGACCTTTGGGGTGACCTTTGGTGACCTTTGGTGACCTTTGGTGACCCTTGGGGTGACCTTTGGTGACCTTTGCTGACCGTTGTTGACCTTTGGTGACCTTTGGTGACCTTTGGGGTGCCCTTTGGTGACCTTTGGGGTGACCTTTGGTGACCTTTGGTGACCTTTGGTGACCTTTGGGGTGACCTTTGGTGACCTTTGGTGACCTTTGTTGTGACCTTTGGTGACCTTTGGTGACCTTTGTTGTGACCTTTGGTGACCTTTGGTGACCTTTGTTGACCTTTGGTGGTGACCTTTAGTGACCTTTGTTGTGACCTTTGGTGACCTTTGGTGACCTTTGGTGACCTTTGGTGTGACCTTTGGTGACCTTTGGTGACCTTTGGTGACCTTTGTTGTGACCTTTGGTGACCTTTGGTGACCTTTGTTGTGACCTTTGTTGACCTTTGGTGACCTTTGTTGACCTTTGTTGTGACCTTTGGTGACCTTTGGTGACCTTTGGTGACCTTTGGTGTGACCTTTGGTGACCTTTAGTGATCTTTGGTGACCTTTGGTGACCCTTGGTGACCTTTGGTGATCTTTGTTGTGACCTTTGTTGACCTTTGGTGACCTTTGGTGACCTTTGGGGTGACCTTTGGTGACCTTTGGGGTGACCTTTGGTGACCTTTGTTGTGACCTTTGGTGACCTTTGTTGACCTTTGGTGACCTTTGGTGACCTTTGGGGTGACCTTTGGTGACCTTTGGGGTGACCTTTGGTGACCTTTGGGGTGACCTTTGGTGACCTTTGGTGACCTTTGGTGACCTTTGGGGTGACCTTTGGTGACCTTTGGGGTGACCTTTGGTGACCTTTGGTGACCTTTGGTGACCTTTGGTGACCTTTGTTGTGACCTTTGGTGACCTTTGGTGACCTTTGTTGACCTTTGGTGACCTTTGGTGACCTTTGGTGTGACCTTTGGTGACCTTTGGTGACCTTTGGTGACCTTTGTTGTGACCTTTGGTGACCTTTGGTGACCTTTGGTGACCTTTGGTGACCTTTGGTGACCTTTGTTGTGACCTTTGGTGACCTTTGATGACCTTTGTTGACCTTTGATGACCTTTGGTGACCTTTGGGGTGACCTTTGGTGACCTTTGGGGTGACCTTTGGTGACCTTTGGTGACCTTTGGTGACCTTTGGGGTGCCCTTTGGTGACCTTTGGGGTGACATTTGGTGACCTTTGGTGACCTTTGGTGACCTTTGGGGTGACCTTTGGTGACCTTTGGTGACCTTTGGTGACCTTTGTTGTAACCTTTGGTGACCTTTGGTGACCTTTGTTGTGACCTTTGGTGACCTTTGGTGACCTTTGTTGACCTTTGGTGACCTTTGGTGACCTTTGGGGTGACCTTTGGTGACCTTTGGGGTGCCCTTTGGTGACCTTTGGTGACCTTTGGTGACCTTTGGTGACCTTTGGTGACCTTTGGGGTGACCTTTGGTGACCTTTGGTGACCTGTGGTGTGACCTTTGGTGACCTTTGGTGACCTTTGGTGACCTTTGTTGTGACCTTTGGTGACCTTTGGTGACCTTTGGTGTGACCTTTGGTGACCTTTGGTGACCTTTGGTGACCTTTGTTGTGACCTTTGGTGACCTTTGGTGACCTTTGGTGACCTTTGGTGTGACCTTTGGTGACCTTTGGTGACCTTTGGTGACCTTTGTTGTGACCTTTGGTGACCTTTGGTGACCTTTGGTGACCTTTGGTGACCTTTGTTGACCTTTGTTGTGACCTTTGGTGACCTTTGGTGACCTTTGGTGACCTTTGGTGACCTTTGGTGACCTTTGGTGTGACCTTTGGTGACCTTTGGTGACCTTTGGTGACCTTTGTTGTGACCTTTGGTGACCTTTGGTGACCTTTGTTGTGACCTTTGGTGACCTTTAGTGATCTTTGGTGACCTTTGGTGTGACCTTTGGTGACCCTTGGTGACCTTTGGTGAACTTTGTTGTGACCTTTGTTGACCTTTGGTGACCTTTGGTGACCTTTGGGGTGACCTTTGTTGACCTTTGGGGTGACCTTTGGTGACCTTTGGTGACCTTTGGTGACCTTTGGGGTGACCTTTGGTGTGACCGTTGGTGACCTTTGGTGACCTTTGGTGACCTTTGTTGTGACCTTTGGTGACCTTTGGTGACCTTCGGTGTGACCTTTGGTGACCTTTGGTGACCTTTGTTGTGACCTTTGGTGACCTTTGGTGACCTTTGTTGACCTTTGGTGACCTTTGGTGACCTTTGGTGACCTTTGGGGTGACCTTTGGTGATTTTTGGGGTGACCTTTGGTGACCTTTGGTGACCTTTGGTGACCTTTGGGGTGACCTTTGGTGTGACCTTTGGTGACCTTTGGTGACTTTTGGTGACCTTTGTTGTGACCTTTGGTGACCTTTGGTGACCTTTGTTGTGACCTTTGGTGACCTTTGGTGACCTTTGTTGACCTTTGGTGACCTTTGGTGACCTTTGGGGTGACCTTTGGTGACCTTTGGGGTGACCTTTGGTGACCTTTGGTGACCTTTGGTGACCTTATGGGTGACCTTTGGTGACCTTTGGTGACCTTTGGTGTGACCTTTGGTGACTTTTGGTGACCTTTGTTGACCTTTGGTGACCTTTGGTGATTTTTGGGGTGACCTTTGGTGACCTTTGGTGTGACCTTTGGTGACCTTTGGTGACCTTTGGTGACTTTTGTTGTGACCTTTGGTGGCCTTTGGTGACCTTTGTTGTGACCTTTGGTGACCTTTGGTGACCTTTGTTGACCTTTGGTGACCTTTGGTGACCTTTGGGGTGACCTTTGGTGACCTTTGGGGCGACCTTTGGTGACCTTTGGTGACCTTTGGTGACCTTTGGGGTGACCTTTGGTGACCTTTGGTGACCTTTGGTGTGACCTTTGGTGACCTTTGGTAACCTTTGGTGACCTTTGTTGACCTTTGGTGACCTTTGGTGACCTTTGGGGTGACCTTTGGTGACCTTTGGGGTGACCTTTGGTGACCTTTGGTGACCTTTGGTGTGACCTTTGGTGACCTTTGGTGACCTTTGGTGACCTTTGTTGTGACCTTTGGTGACCTTTGGTGACCTTTGTTGTGACCTTTGGTGACCTTTGGTGACCTTTGTTGATCTTTGGTGACCTTTGGGGTGACCTTTGGTGACCTTTGGGGTGACCTTTGGTGACCTTTGGGGTGACCTTTGGATACCCTTGGTGACCTTTGGTGACCTTTGGTGACCTTTGGTGACCTTTGGGGTGACCTTTGGTGACCTATGGTGACCTTTGGTGTGACCTTTGGTGACCTTTGGTGACCTTTGTTGACCTTTGGTGACCTTTGGTGACCTTTGGGGTGACCTTTGGTGACCTTTGGGGTGACCTTTGGTGACCTTTGGTGACCTTTGGTGACCTTTGGGGTGACCTTTGGTGACCTTTGGTGACCTTTGGTGTGACCGTTGGTGACCTTTGGTGACCTTTGGTGACCTTTGTTGTGACCTTTGGTGACCTTTGGTGACCTTTGGTGTGACCTTTGGTGACCTTTGGTGACCTTTGTTGTGACCTTTGGTGACCTTTGGTGACCTTTGTTGACCTTTGGTGACCTTTGGTGACTTTTGGGGTGACCTTTGGTGACCTTTGGGGTGACCTTTGGTGACCTTTGGTGACCTTTGGTGACCTTTGTGGTGACCTTTGGTGACCTTTGGTGTGACCTTTGGTGACCTTTGTTGTGACCTTTGGTGACCTTTGGTGACCTTTGTTGTGACCTTTGGTGACCTTTGGTGACCTTTGTTGACCTTTGGTGACCTTTGGTGACCTTTGGGGTGACCTTTGGTGACCATTTGGGGTGACCTTTGGTGACCTTTGGTGACCTTTGGTGTCCTTTGGGGTGACCTTTGGTGACCTTTGTTGTGACCTTTGGTGACCTTTGGTGACCTTTGTTGACCTTTGGTGACCTTTGGTGACCTTTGGGGTGACCTTTGGTGACCATTTGGGGTGACCTTTGGTGACCTTTGGTGACCTTTGGTGTCCTTTGGGGTGACCTTTGGTGACCTTTGGTGTGAAATTTGGTGATCTTTGGTGACCTTTGGTGACCTTTGTTGTGACCTTTGGTGACCTTTGGTGACCTTTGTTGTGACCTTTGGTGACCTTTGGTGACCTTTGTTGACCTTTGGTGACCTTTGGTGACCTTTGGGGTGACCTTTGGTGACCTTTGGGGTGACCTTTGGTGACCTTTGGTGACCTTTGGTGACCTTTGGGGTGACCTTTGGTGACCTTTGGTGTGACCTTTGGTGACCTTTAGTGACCTTTGGTGACCTTTGTTGTGACCTTTGGTGACCTTTGGTGACCTTTGTTGTGACCTTTGGTGACCTTTGTTGACCTTTGGTGACCTTTGGTGACCTTTGGGGTGACTTTTGGTGACCCTTGGGGTGACCGTTGGTGACCTTTAGTGACCTTTGGTGTGACCTTTGGTGACCTTTGGTGACCTTTGGTGACCTTTGTTGTGACCTTTGGTGACCTTTGGTGACCTTTGGTGTGACCTTTGGTGACCTTTGGTGACCTTTGGTGACCTTTGTTGTGACCTTTGGTGACCTTTGGTGACCTTTGTTGTGACCTTTGGTGACCTTTGGTGACCTTTGTTGTGACCTTTGGTGACCTTTGGTGACCTTTGTTGACCTTTGGTGACCTTTGGTGACCTTTGGGGTGACTTTTGGTGACGCTTGGGGTGACCGTTGGTGACCTTTAGTGACCTTTGGTGTGACCTTTGGTGACCTTTGGTGACCTTTGGTGACCTTTGTAGTGACCTTTGGTGACCTTTGGTGTCCTTTGGGGTGACCTTTGGTGACCTTTGGTGACCTTTGGTGAGCTTTGGTGACCTTTGTTGTGACCTTTGGTGACCTTTGGTGACCTTTGTTGACATTTGGTGACCTTTGGTGACCTTTGGGGTGACCTTTGGTGACCTTTGGGGTGACCTTTGGTGACCTTTGGTGACCTTTGGTGACCTTTGGGGTGACCTTTGGTGACCTTTGGTGACCTTTGGTGTGACCTTTGGTGACCTTTGATGACCTTTGGTGACCTTTGTTGTGACCTTTGGTGACCTTTGGTGACCTTTGTTGTGACCTTTGGTTAACTTTGGTGACCTTTGTTGACCTTTGGTGACCTTTGGTGACCTTTGGGGTGACCTTTGGTGACCTTTGGGGTGACCTTTGGTGACCTTTGGTGACCTTTGGTGACCTTTGGGGTGACCTTTGGTGACCTTTGGGGTGACCTTTGGTGACCTTTGGTGTGACCTTTGGTGACCTTTGGTGACCTTTGGTGACCTTTGTTGTGACCTTTGGTGATCTTTGGTGACCTTTGTTGTGACCTTTGGTGACCTTTGTTGACCTTTAGTGACCTTTGGTGACCTTTGGGGTGACCTTTGGTGACCTTTGGGGTGACCTTTGGTGACCTTTGGTGACCTTTGGTGACCTTTGGGGTGACCTTTGGTGACCTTTGGGGTGACCTTTGGTGACCTTTGGTGACCTTTGGTGACCTTTGGTGACCTTTGTTGTGATTTTTGGTGACCTTTGGTGACCTTTGTTGACCTTTGGTGACCTTTGGTGACCATTGGTGTGACCTTTGGTGACCTTTGGTGACCTTTGGTGACCTTTGTTGTGACCTTTGGTGACCTTTGGTGACCTTTGGTGACCTTTGGTGACCTTTGGTGACCTTTGTTGTGACCTTTGGTGACCTTTGATGACCTTTGTTGACCTTTGATGACCTTTGGTGACCTTTGGGGTGACCTTTGGTGACCTTTGGGGTGACCTTTGGTGACCTTTGGTGACCTTTGGTGACCCTTGGGGTGACCTTTGGTGACCTTTGCTGACCTTTGTTGACCTTTGGTG
Organism: Agriotes lineatus; assembly: GCA_940337035.1. Taxonomy (NCBI): domain Eukaryota; kingdom Metazoa; phylum Arthropoda; class Insecta; order Coleoptera; family Elateridae; genus Agriotes; species Agriotes lineatus. Next base: position 11,547 of record CALNHX010001598.1, on the reverse strand, counting down.
ACCTTTGGTGACCTTTGGGGTGCCCTTTGGTGACCTTTGGGGTGACATTTGGTGACCTTTGGTGACCTTTGGTGACCTTTGGGGTGACCTTTGGTGACCTTTGGTGACCTTTGTTGTGACCTTTGGTGACCTTTGGTGACCTTTGTTGTGACCTTTGGTGACCTTTGGTGACCTTTGTTGACCTTTGGTGGTGACCTTTGGTGACCTTTGTTGTGACCTTTGGTGACCTTTGGTGACCTTTGGTGACCTTTGGTGTGACCTTTAGTGACCTTTGGTGACCTTTGGTGACCTTTGTTGTGACCTTTGGTGACCTTTGGTGACCTTTGTTGTGACCTTTGTTGACCTTTGGTGACCTTTGTTGACCTTTGTTGTGACCTTTGGTGACCTTTGGTGACCTTTGGTGACCTTTGGTGTGACCTTTGGTGACCTTTAGTGATCTTTGGTGACCTTTGGTGACCCTTGGTGACCTTTGGTGATCTTTGTTGTGACCTTTGTTGACCTTTGGTGACCTTTGGTGACCTTTGGGGTGACCTTTGGTGACCTTTGGGGTGACCTTTGGTGACCTTTGTTGTGACCTTTGGTGACCTTTGTTGACCTTTGGTGACCTTTGGTGACCTTTGGGGTGACCTTTGGTGACCTTTGGGGTGACCTTTGGTGACCTTTGGTGACCTTTGGGGTGACCTTTGGTGACCTTTGGGGTGACCTTTGGTGACCTTTGGTGACCTTTGGTGACCTTTGGTGACCTTTGTTGTGACCTTTGGTGACCTTTGGTGACCTTTGTTGACCTTTGGTGACCTTTGGTGACCTTTGGTGTGACCTTTGGTGACCTTTGGTGACCTTTGGTGACCTTTGTTGTGACCTTTGGTGACCTTTGGTGACCTTTGGTGACCTTTGGTGACCTTTGTTGTGACCTTTGGTGACCTTTGATGACCTTTGTTGATCTTTGATGACCTTTGGTGACCTTTGGGGTGACCTTTGGTGACCTTTGGGGTGACCTTTGGTGACCTTTGGTGACCTTTGGTGACCTTTGGGGTGCCCTTTGGTGACCTTTGGGGTGACATTTGGTGACCTTTGGTGACCTTTGGTGACCTTTGGGGTGACCTTTGGTGACCTTTGGTGACCTTTGGTGACCTTTGTTGTGACTTTTGGTGACCTTTGGTGACCTTTGTTGTGACCTTTGGTGACCTTTGGTGACCTTTGTTGACCTATGGTGACCTTTGGTGACCTTTGGGGTGACCTTTGGTGACCTTTGGGGTGCCCTTTGGTGACCTTTGGTGACCTTTGGTGACCTTTGGTGACCTTTGGTGACCTTTGGGGTGACCGTTGGTGACCTTTGGTGACCTGTGGTGTGACCTTTGGTGACCTTTGGTGACCTTTGGTGACCTTTGTTGTGACCTTTGGTGACCTTTGGTGACCTTTGGTGTGACCTTTGGTGACCTTTGGTGACCTTTGGTGACCTTTGTTGTGACCTTTGGTGACCTTTGGTGACCTTTGGTGACCTTTGGTGTGACCTTTGGTGACCTTTGGTGACCTTTGGTGACCTTTGTTGTGACCTTTGGTGACCTTTGGTGACCTTTGGTGACCTTTGGTGACCTTTGTTGATCTTTGTTGTGACCTTTGGTGACCTTTGGTGACCTTTGGTGACCTTTGGTGACCTTTGGTGTGACCTTTGGTGACCTTTGGTGACCTTTGGTGACCTTTGTTGTGACCTTTGGTGACCTTTGGTGACCTTTGTTGTGACCTTTGGTGACCTTTAGTGATCTTTGGTGACCTTTGGTGTGACCTTTGGTGACCTTTGGTGACCTTTGTTGTGACCTTTGGTGACCTTTGGTGACCTTTGTTGACCTTTGGTGACCTTTGGTGACTTTTGGGGTGACCTTTGGTGACTTTTGGGGTGACCTTTGGTGACCTTTGGTGACCTTTGGTGACCTTTGTGGTGACCTTTGGTGACCTTTGGTGTGACCTTTGGTGACCTTTGTTGTGACCTTTGGTGACCTTTGGTGACCTTTGTTGTGACCTTTGGTGACCTTTGGTGACCTTTGTTGACCTTTGGTGACCTTTGGTGACCTTTTGGGTGACCTTTGGTGACCATTTGGGGTGACCTTTGGTGACCTTTGGTGACCTTTGGTGTCCTTTGGGGTGACCTTTGGTGACCTTTGTTGTGACCTTTGGTGACCTTTGGTGACCTTTGTTGACCTTTGGTGACCTTTGGTGACCTTTGGGGTGACCTTTGGTGACCATTTGGGGTGACCTTTGGTGACCTTTGGTGACCTTTGGTGTCCTTTGGGGTGACCTTTGGTGACCTTTGGTGACCTTTGGTGTGACCTTTGGTGATCTTTGGTGACCTTTGGTGACCTTTGTTGTGACCTTTGGTGACCTTTGGTGACCTTTGTTGTGACCTTTGGTGACCTTTGGTGACCTTTGTTGACCTTTGGTGACCTTTGGTGACCTTTGGGGTGACCTTTGGTGACCTTTGGGGTGACCTTTGGTGACCTTCGGTGACCTTTGGTGACCTTTGGGGTGACCTTTGGTGACCTTTGGTGTGACCTTTGGTGACCTTTAGTGACCTTTGGTGACCTTTGTTGTGACCTTTGGTGACCTTTGGTGACCTTTGTTGTGACCTTTGGTGACCTTTGTTGACCTTTGGTGACCTTTGGTGACCTTTGGGGTGACTTTTGGTGACCCTTGGGGTGACCGTTGGTGACCTTTAGTGACCTTTGGTGTGACCTTTGGTGACCTTTGGTGACTTTTGGTGACCTTTGTTGTGACCTTTGGTGACCTTTGGTGACCTTTGGTGTGACCTTTGGTGACCTTTGGTGACCTTTGGTGACCTTTGTTGTGACCTTTGGTGACCTTTGGTGACCTTTGTTGTGACCTTTGGTGACCTTTGGTGACCTTTGTTGTGACCTTTGGTGACCTTTGGTGACCTTTGTTGACCTTTGGTGACCTTTGGTGACCTTTGGGGTGACTTTTGGTGACCCTTGGGGTGACCGTTGGTGACCTTTAGTGACCTTTGGTGTGACCTTTGGTGACCTTTGGTGACCTTTGGTGACCTTTGTAGTGACCTTTGGTGACCTTTGGTGACCTTTGGGGTGACCTTTGGTGACCTTTGGTGACCTTTGGTGACCTTTGGTGAGCTTTGGTGACCTTTGTTGTGACCTTTGGTGACCTTTGGTGACCTTTGTTGACATTTGGTGACCTTTGGTGACCTTTGGGGTGACCTTTGGTGACCTTTGGGGTGACCTTTGGTGACCTTTGGTGACCTTTGGTGACCTTTGGGGTGACCTTTGGTGACCTTTGGTGACCTTTGGTGTGACCTTTGGTGACCTTTGATGACCTTTGGTGACCTTTGTTGTGACTTTTGGTGACCTTTGGTGACCTTTGTTGTGACCTTTGGTGACCTTTGGTGACCTTTGTTGACCTTTGGTGACCTTTGGTGACCTTTGGGGTGACCTTTGGTGACCTTTGGGGTGACCTTTGGTGACCTTTGGTGACCTTTGGTGACCTTTGGGGTGACCTTTGGTGACCTTTGGGGTGACCTTTGGTGACCTTTGGTGTGACCTTTGGTGACCTTTGGTGACCTTTGGTGACCTTTGTTGTGACCTTTGGTGATCTTTGGTGACCTTTGTTGTGACCTTTGTTGACCTTTAGTGACCTTTGGTGACCTTTGGGGTGACCTGTGGTGACCTTTGGGGTGACCTTTGGTGACCTTTGGTGACCTTTGGTGACTTTTGGGGTGACCTTTGGTGACCTTTGGGGTGACCTTTGGTGACCTTTGGTGACCTTTGGTGACCTTTGGTGACCTTTGGTGACCTTTGTTGTGATTTTTGGTGACCTTTGGTGACCTTTGTTGACCTTTGGTGACCTTTGGTGACCTTTGGTGTGACCTTTGGTGACCTTTGGTGACCTTTGGTGACCTTTGTTGTGACCTTTGGTGACCTTTGGTGACCTTTGGTGACCTTTGGTGACCTTTGGTGACCTTTGTTGTGACCTTTGGTGACCTTTGATGACCTTTGTTGACCTTTGATGACCTTTGGTGACCTTTGGGGTGACCTTTGGTGACCTTTGGGGTGACCTTTGGTGACCTTTGGTGACCTTTGGTGACCCTTGGGGTGACCTTTGGTGACCTTTGCTGACCTTTGTTGACCTTTGGTGACCTTTGGTGACCTTTGGGGTGCCCTTTGGTGACCTTTGGGGTGACATTTGGTGACCTTTGGTGACCTTTGGTGACCTTTGGGGTGACCTTTGGTGACCTTTGGTGACCTTTGTGTGACCTTTGGTGACCTTTGGTGACCTTTGTTGTGACCTTTGGTGACCTTTGGTGACCTTTGTTGACCTTTGGTGGTGACCTTTGGTGACCTTTGTGTGACCTTTGGTGACCTTTGGTGACCTTTGGTGACCTTTGGTGTGACCTTTGGTGACCTTTGGTGACCTTTGGTGACCTTTGTTGTGACCTTTGGTGACCTTTGGTGACCTTTGTTGTGACCTTTGTTGACCTTTGGTGACCTTTGTTGACCTTTGTTGTGACCTTTGGTGACCTTTGGTGACCTTTGGTGACCTTTGGTGTAACCTTTGGTGACCTTTAGTGATCTTTGGTGACCTTTGGTGACCCTTGGTGACCTTTGGTGATCTTTGTTGTGACCTTTGTTGACCTTTGGTGACCTTTGGTGACCTTTGGGGTGACCTTTGGTGACCTTTGGGGTGACCTTTGGTGACCTTTGTTGTGACCTTTGGTGACCTTTGTTGACCTTTGGTGACCTTTGGTGACCTTTGGGGTGACCTTTGGTGACCTTTGGGGTGACCTTTGGTGACCTTTGGTGACCTTTGGGGTGACCTTTGGTGACCTTTGGGGTGACCTTTGGTGACCTTTGGTGACCTTTGGTGACCTTTGGTGACCTTTGTTGTGACCTTTGGTGACCTTTGGTGACCTTTGTTGACCTTTGGTGACCTTTGGTGACCTTTGGTGTGACCTTTGGTGACCTTTGGTGACCTTTGGTGACCTTTGTTGTGACCTTTGGTGACCTTTGGTGACCTTTGGTGACCTTTGGTGACCTTTGGTGACCTTTGTTGTGACCTTTGGTGACCTTTGATGACCTTTGTTGATCTTTGATGACCTTTGGTGACCTTTGGGGTGACCTTTGGTGACCTTTGGGGTGACCTTTGGTGACCTTTGGTGACCTTTGGTGACCTTTGGGGTGCCCTTTGGTGACCTTTGGGGTGACATTTGGTGACCTTTGGTGACCTTTGGTGACCTTTGGGGTGACCTTTGGTGACCTTTGGTGACCTTTGGTGACCTTTGTTGTGACCTTTGGTGACCTTTGGTGACCTTTGTTGTGACCTTTGGTGACCTTTGGTGACCTTTGTTGACCTTTGGTGACCTTTGGTGACCTTTGGGGTGACCTTTGGTGACCTTTGGGGTGCCCTTTGGTGACCTTTGGTGACCTTTGGTGACCTTTGGTGACCTTTGGTGACCTTTGGGGTGACCGTTGGTGACCTTTGGTGACCTGTGGTGTGACCTTTGGTGACCTTTGGTGACCTTTGGTGACCTTTGTTGTGACCTTTGGTGACCTTTGGTGACCTTTGGTGTGACCTTTGGTGACCTTTGGTGTGACCTTTGGTGACCTTTGGTGACCTTTGGTGACCTTTGTTGTGACCTTTGGTGACCTTTGGTGACCTTTGGTGACCTTTGGTGTGACCTTTGGTGACCTTTGGTGACCTTTGGTGACCTTTGTTGTGACCTTTGGTGACCTTTGGTGACCTTTGGTGACCTTTGGTGACCTTTGTTGACCTTTGTTGTGACCTTTGGTGACCTTTGGTGACCTTTGGTGACCTTTGGTGACCTTTGGTGTGACCTTTGGTGACCTTTGGTGACCTTTGGTGACCTTTGTTGTGACCTTTGGTGACCTTTGGTGACCTTTGTTGTGACCTTTGGTGACCTTTAGTGATCTTTGGTGACCTTTGGTGTGACCTTTGGTGACCCTTGGTGACCTTTGGTGAACTTTGTTGTGACCTTTGTTGACCTTTGGTGACCTTTGGTGACCTTTGGGGTGACCTTTGTTGACCTTTGGGGTGACCTTTGGTGACCTTTGGTGACCTTTGGTGACCTTTGGGGTGACCTTTGGTGTGACCGTTGGTGACCTTTGGTGACCTTTGGTGACCTTTGTTGTGACCTTTGGTGACCTTTGGTGACCTTTGGTGTGACCTTTGGTGACCTTTGGAGACCTTTGTTGTGACCTTTGGTGACCTTTGGTGACCTTTGGGGTGACCTTTGGTGTGACCGTTGGTGACCTTTGGTGACCTTTGGTGACCTTTGTTGTGACCTTTGGTGACCTTTGGTGACCTTTGGTGTGACCTTTGGTGACCTTTGGAGACCTTTGTTGTGACCTTTGGTGACCTTTGGTGACCTTTGTTGACCTTTGGTGACCTTTGGTGACCTTTGGGGTGACCTTTGGTGACCTTTGGGGTGACCTTTGGTGACCTTTGGTGACCTTTGGTGACCTTATGGGTGACCTTTGGTGACCTTTGGTGACCTTTGGTGTGACCTTTGGTGACTTTTGGTGACCTTTGTTGACCTTTGGTGACCTTTGGTGACCTTTGGGGTGACCTTTGGTGACCTTTGGTGTGACCTTTGGTGACCTTTGGTGACCTTTGGTGACCTTTGTTGTGACCTTTGGTGGCCTTTGGTGACCTTTGTTGTGACCTTTGGTGACCTTTGGTGACCTTTGTTGACCTTTGGTGACCTTTGGTGACCTTTGGGGTGACCTTTGGTGACCTTTGGGGCGACCTTTGGTGACCTTTGGTGACTTTGGGGTGACCTTTGGTGACCTTTGGTGACCTTTGGTGTGACCTTTGGTGACCTTTGGTAACCTTTGGTGACCTTTGTTGACCTTTGGTGACCTTTGGTGACCTTTGGGGTGACCTTTGGTGACCTTTGGGGTGACCTTTGGTGACCTTTGGTGACCTTTGGTGTGACCTTTGGTGACCTTTGTGACCTTTGGTGACCTTTGTTGTGACCTTTGGTGACCTTTGGTGACCTTTGTTGTGACCTTTGGTGACCTTTGGTGACCTTTGTTGATCTTGGTGACCTTTGGGTGACCTTTGGTGACCTTTGGGGTGTCCTTTGGATACCCTTGGTGACCTTTGGTGACCTTTGGTGACCTTTGGTGACCTTTGGGGTGACCTTTGGTGACCTTTGGTGACCTTTGGTGTGACCTTTGGTGACCTTTGGTGACCTTTGTTGACCTTTGGTGACCTTTGGTGACCTTTGGGGTGACCTTGGTGACCTTTGGGGTGACCTTTGGTGACCTTTGGTGACCTTTGGTGACCGTTGGGGTGACCTTTGGTGACCTTTGGTGACCTTTGGTGTGACCGTTGGTGACCTTTGGTGACCTTTGGTGACCTTTGTTGTGACCTTTGGTGACCTTTGGTGTGACCTTTGGTGACCTTTGGTGACCTTTGTTGTGACCTTTGGTGACCTTTGGTGACCTTTGTTGACCTTTGGTGACCTTTGGTGACTTTTGGGGTGACCTTTGGTGACCTTTGGGGTGACCTTTGGTGACCTTTGGTGACCTTTGGTGTCCTTTGGGTGACCTTTGGTGACCTTTGGTGACCTTTGGTGTGACCTTTGGTGATCTTTGGTGACCTTTGGTGACCTTTGTTGTGACCTTTGGTGACCTTTGTGACCTTTGTTGTGACCTTTGGTGACCTTTGGTGACCTTTGTTGACCTTTGGTGACCTTTGGTGACCTTTGGGGTGACCTTTGGTGACCTTTGGGATGACCTTTGGTGACCTTTGGTGACCTTTGGTGACCTTTGGGGTGACCTTTGGTGACCTTTGGTGTGACCTTTGGTGACCTTTAGTGACCTTTGGTGACCTTTGTTGTGACCTTTGGTGACCTTTGGTGACCTTTGTTGTGTCCTTTGGTGACCTTTGGTGACCTTTGTTGACCTTTGGTGACCTTTGGTGACCTTTGGGTGACTTTGGTGACCCTTGGGGTGACCGTTGGTGACCTTTAGTGACCTTTGGTGTGACCTTTGGTGACCTTTGGTGACCTTTGGTGACCTTTGTTGTGACCTTTGGTGACCTTTGGTGACCTTTGGTGTGACCTTTGGTGACCTTTGGTGACCTTTGGTGACCTTTGTTGTGACCTTTGGTGACCTTTGGTGACCTTTGTTGTGACCTTTGGTGACCTTTGTTGACCTTTGGTGACCTTTGGTGACCTTTGGGGTGACCTTTGGTGACCTTTGGGGTGACCTTTGGTGACCTTTGGTGACCTTTGGTGACCTTTGGGGTGACCTTTGGTGACCTTTGGTGTGACCATTGGTGACCTTTGGTGACCTTTGGTGACCTTTGTTGTGACCTTTGGTGACCTTTGGTGACCTTTGGTGACCTTTGGTGTGACCTTTGGTGACCTTTGGTGACCTTTGGTGACCTTTGTTGTGACCTTTGGTGACCTTTGGTGACCTTTGTTGTGACCTTTGGTGACCTTTGGTGACCTTTGTTGATCTTTGGTGACCTTTGGGGTGACCTTTGGTGACCTTTGGGTGACCTTTGGATACCCTTGGTGACCTTTGGTGACCTTTGTGACCTTTGGTGACCTTTGGGGTGACCTTTGGTGACCTTTGGTGACCTTTGGTGTGACCTTTGGTGACCTTTGGTGACCTTGTTGACCTTTGGTGACCTTTGGTGACCTTTGGGGTGACCTTTGGTGACCTTTGGGGTGACCTTTGGTGACCTTTGGTGACCTTTGGTGACCTTTGGGGTGACCTTTGGTGACCTTTGGTGACCTTTGGTGTGACCTTTGGTGACCTTTGGTGACCTTTGGTGACCTTTGTTGTGACCTTTGGTGACCTTTTGGTGACCTTTGTTGTGACCTTTGGTGACCTTGGTGACCTTTGTTGATCTTTGGTGACCTTTGGGGTGACCTTTGGTGACCTTTGGGGTGACCTTTGGATACCCTTGGTGACCTTTGGTGACCTTTGGTGACCTTTGGTGACCTTTGGGGTGACCTTTGGTGACCTTTGGTGACCTTTGGTGTGACCTTTGGTGACCTTTGGTGACCTTTGTTGACCTTTGGTGACCTTTGGTGACCTTTGGGGTGACCTTTGGTGACCTTTGGGGTGACCTTTGGTGACCTTTGGTGACCTTTGGTGACCTTTGGGGTGACCTTTGGTGACCTTTGGTGACCTTTGGTGTGACCGTTGGTGACCTTTGGTGACCTTTGGTGACCTTTGTTGTGACTTTGGTGACCTTTGGTGACCTTTGGTGTGACCTTTGGTGACCTTTGGTGACCTTTGTTGTGACCTTTGGTGACCTTTGGTGACCTTTGTTGACCTTTGGTGACCTTTGGTGACTTTTGGGGTGACCTTTGGTGACCTTTGGGGTGACCTTTGGTGACCTTTGGTGACCTTTGGTGACCTTTGTGGTGACCTTTGGTGACCTTTGGTGTGACCTTGGTGACCTTTGTTGTTACCTTTGGTGACCTTTGGTGACCTTTGTTGTGACGTTTGGTGACCTTTGGTGACCTTTGTTGACCTTTGGTGACCTTTGGTGACCTTTGGGGTGACCTTTGGTGACCATTTGGGGTGACCTTTGGTGACCTTTGGTGACCTTTGGTGTCCTTTGGGGTGACCTTTGGTGACCTTTGTTGTGACCTTTGGTGACCTTGGTGACCTTTGTTGACCTTTGGTGACCTTTGGTGACCTTTGGGGTGACCTTTGGTGACCATTTGGGGTGACCTTTGGTGACCTTTGGTGACCTTTGGTGTCCTTTGGGGTGACCTTTGGTGACCTTTGGTGACCTTTGGTGTGACCTCTGGTGATCTTTGGTGACCTTTGGTGACCTTTGTTGTGACCTTTGGTGACCTTTGGGTGACCTTTGTTGTGACCTTTGGTGACCTTTGGTGACCTTTGTTGACCTTTGGTGACCTTTGGTGACCTTTGGGGTGACCTTTGGTGACCTTTGGGGTGACCTTTGGTGACCTTTGGTGACCTTTGGTGACCTTTGGGGTGACCTTTGGTGACCTTTGGTGTGACCTTTGGTGACCTTTAGTGACCTTTGGTGACCTTTGTTGTGACCTTTGGTGACCTTTGGTGACCTTTGTTGTGACCTTTGGTGACCTTTGGTGACCTTTGTTGACCTTTGGTGACCTTTGGTGACCTTTGGGGTGACTTTTGGTGACCCTTGGGGTGACCGTTGGTGACCTTAGTGACCTTTGGTGTGACCTTTGGTGACCTTTGGTGACCTTTGGTGACCTTTGTTGTGACCTTTGGTGACCTTTGGTGACCTTGGTGTGACCTTTGGTGACCTTTGGTGACCTTTGGTGACCTTTGTTGTGACCTTTGGTGACCTTTGGTGACCTTTGTTGTGACCTTGGTGACCTTTGGTGACCTTTGTTGTGACCTTTGGTGACCTTTGGTGACCTTTGTTGACCTTTGGTGACCTTTGGTGACCTTTGGGGTGACTTTTGGTGACCCTTGGGGTGACCGTTGGTGACCTTTAGTGACCTTTGGTGTGACCTTTGGTGACCTTTGGTGACCTTTGGTGACCTTTGTTGTGACCTTTGGTGACCTTTGGTGACCTTTGGGGTGACCTTTGGTGACCTTTGGTGACCTTTGGTGACCTTTGGTGAGCTTTGGTGACCTTTGTTGTGACCTTTGGTGACCTTTGGTGACCTTTGTTGACATTTGGTGACCTTTGGTGACCTTTGGGGTGACCTTTGGTGACCTTTGGGGTGACCTTTGGTGACCTTTGGTGACCTTTGGTGACCTTTGGGGTGACCTTTGGTGACCTTTGGTGACCTTTGGTGTGACCTTTGGTGACCTTTGATGACCTTTGGTGACCTTTGTTGTGACCTTTGGTGACCTTTGGTGACCTTTGTTGTGACCTTTGGTGACCTTTGGTGACCTTTGTTGACCTTTGGTGACCTTTGGTGACCTTTGGGGTGACCTTTGGTGACCTTTGGGGTGACCCTTTGGTGACCTTTGGTGACCTTTGGTGACCTTTGGGGTGACCTTTGGTGACCTTTGGGGTGACCTTTGGTGACCTTTGGTGTGACCTTTGGTGACCTTTGGTGACCTTTGGTGACCTTTGTTGTGACCTTTGGTGATCTTTGGTGACCTTTGTTGTGACCTTTGGTGACCTTTGTTGACCTTTAGTGACCTTTGGTGACCTTTGGGGTGACCTTTGGTGACCTTTGGGGTGACCTTTGGTGACCTTTGGTGACCTTTGGGGTGACTTTTGGTGACCTTTGGGGTGACCTTTGGTGACCTTTGGTGACCTTTGATGACCTTTGGTGACCTTTGTTGTGATTTTTGGTGACCTTTGGTGACCTTTGTTGACCTTTGGTGACCTTTGGTGACCTTTGGTGTGACCTTTGGTGACCTTTGGTGACCTTTGGTGACCTTTGTTGTGACCTTTGGTGACCTTTGGTGACCTTTGGTGACCTTTGGTGACCTTTGTTGTGACCTTTGGTGACCTTTGATGACCTTTGTTGACCTTTGATGACCTTTGGTGACCTTTGGGGTGACCTTTGGTGACCTTTGGGGT